>PVJS01015967.1:0-38131 GCA_004027185.1 Glis glis
AGGAGGAGGGAGGGAGAGAGGGAGAGAGGGAGAGAGAGAGTTGCCACTTGGCATATGGTTGCTACTGTTAGTCATTATTGGTGACTTTTGGTTATTGTTTTAAGGGTTAATTGAAAGAACAGACTTTTGCTTGGCATATGGAATTCATTTTATTTTTATGTCTTTCCTTTTGTAGCTAAGCCAACCAGAGAATAAGCAAAGCCTCTAGTGGAAATGGGACTGTTCCCCAGACCACCCCTGGGCTCTCAGAGAGGGACCCTCAGGATCTCCAGGGTCTTCCCCACCCTTTAGGTAGGTGGCAGTGTGAGTCTGGAAGGTTCCTTTGAAGGCTGAGGGCATTGGCTTTGGTGAGAAGGCACCTTCCAGGAACCCAGAAAGGAGCTGCGCTGCTGATTGGGCCACACGGCTCCACCCTGGTACACACACAGCTGGTCTGTGGCCACTTGTTCCCTCTGGGAGAACAGACAGAGACTACTGAATGTGCTGAGGCTAAAACTTGTCCCTGTGGTTAGAAACCTGTGGGTTGCCTTGGAAACCAACTCTGTGAAGGCCAGTCCTCCCGGGAGGGGGTGGATTAAGAAGCCTTCCCCCTAATAGAAATTGTAATGCAGAAAGCACACCCTGCCCTGGAGTGGCCCTTCCTACCTGCACCGGTGTTGGGTCACCTCGTCCCACCTGGTCCCACCTGGTGCTGTGTGGCCCTGGCCTCCTTGTGTGCGGGAAGCTGTACAGGGAACTGGCCCGGGCAGGTAAAGGAACCCCAGCTTCTCCCATGTGTGGCTCTGACCCTTCATCTCCTCATCTGTGAAATGGGGATAATACCTAGTCGGGCTTTTGAGAGTGTTGAAGAGATAATTCTGTATTGGGAAAGTTCCTGACATAAAAGAGGCTCGGTAAATCTCCTAAACCAGGTGTGGTGGCGCACACCTGTAATCCCAGTACTCGGGAGGCTGAAACAGGAAGATCATAGGTTTGAGACCAGCCTCAGCAATGTCGCCAGACTCAGCAACCTAGCGAAATGCTGTTTCAAAACAAAAAACTAAAAAGGGCTGGGATGTAGCTCAGATGTAAAACGTCCCTGAGTTCAATCCCCAGAAACACACACACACACACACACACACACACACACACACACTTAAGTAAATAAACAAATAAAAATGAATAAATCTCCTCTTCATAAGAAGTTTCCTGACACTTCTTCCTGCATCCGTGTCCTCTTTTCTAACTACTGTACACTGCCACTGGAGTGATTTTTTTTTTAATCCAGCACACATGTGACTGCCCTGCCCAGAAACTTTCATTGGTAAAATAGTCTGAACACCTTAGTGGGGCTCCTTAGTGGGGCTGCCTGCCACAGTCGATGTCTCCTCCAAACCCTTCAAACATTCTCTTGCCATTGACCTGATGGATGGACCGTTCCCCACACCTCCACCTGCCCGCCCACCCTCGTGGCTGCCACCACACTTCAGTGACCACCACAGGTGCCACTAACTGGACCCGCGTCAAGAGCCAGGCGGGCGCTGTGCAGAAAAGTTTCACACATCATCTCCGTGGGTCCTCGCCACAGCCCTGTTGGGAAGACATTGTTATCTCCATGATGTGGGTGAAGAAATTGTGGTTTTTATAAATTATATATCAAGCCCCAAGGTCATGACCCGAGGTAGCAGTGGCACTGGGATTTCATTTCTGATTTTTGACACCTCTGACTTTTTTTGCACAATACTACGTGGGCCCTGCCATGTTGGAAATGTTTCTGTTTCCATCAAGGAAACCACCAGTACAAACATCTGAATGTTTTCTTTGTATTGCTGGGTACTCTCCCCGATTTAAGTCAAAATAGCTTTGTTTTTCTAGGAATTTCCCTGGTGAAGTTTTCAAATTATTTGAAAGTAGGTGCGTTGGTAATTTCCTAATCGCTTGGCTCGCTCGTCATGAAAGTGTTCAGTCGTGTTGCTGCTGCTTCGTTGGACTGTCTGGGTGAAGCCAGGCACATCATGGGGGTGACTCGGATTCAGTTTCTCCAGAGTCCATTCAGAGGAGTGAGCCATGCAGACTGGAGATCCTAACACTTTTTCCAAAGGGGAAATTATTCTGTCCTAACAAAAATTTCCCAAGAACTTGCACAAAGAGAAGCAAGATCAGCCAAATGTCACTTACATGTGTCATCTCTCAGTGTGCATACTAGGTTATTTTTTTTCTTTTTTTTTGTATTCAGGATTGAACCCAGGGGTATTCTACCTCCAATCTATACCCCCAACTCTTTTTATTTTTTGTTTGGAAACAAGATCTCACTAAGTTGCTGAGTCTATCTATGTTGCTGAGGCTATCCTCGAATTGCGATCCTCCTGTCTCAGCCTCCTGAGTACTAGGATTACAAGCAAGCATGCACCACCATACAGGGCTCTTTTTTCTTAAAAGTGGGAAATAATCCTCTGTGTATGCATTTAATTAAAGTAAAGCATATTTAGGGTAACTTTATAGACAAATTATTGGAAAACGAAATGCTATTAATTCAAGGGAATACTGTCAGTATGCATCCAAATTAAAGTTATAGAAGCGAAGTATAAAGCAGTATTATCTAAAAGGCTTTGTGCATTGTTGAGTCTACTACAGAGCTTGCCACCTATTTGCACACCATGGCACACTTAGAAAATGGTAGTATTTGCAAGGCACACCAGCATACTGCCAACTGCCCTTGGGACCTGGAGCATAGGTGTGCCGCCAGCTGGTCACTGTTTCCTGGAGTACCTAGGGCCCTCTGGGGACTGAAGACTCAGACAATGAAGTGGTGGCACGTGGGAGCACTGTGGCCTTCCTGTCTGGCCTGTCAGCACTGCGGTGTGCTGCGCCCAGTGGAAACCCTGAGCGTATGAAGCACACACCTCCCGGTCGCTCAGTCTTCACCTGGCACCGGAGCTGTGGAGAGAGTCTTCCTGATCTGTGGTCTAGATTTCATGGCGGCCCTGGCCCTCCACCGGCCAAGGAAAGTTCTGAAGCCAGCGAGTGTTGCAATAAGATGCCTGGCGCTGCCCTTCCTTGCTCATTTTCGGCAGAAGGGGAAGGTTTATTGTGTCCAGTATATTCTTACAGCTGACATACTGGGGGGAAATTAATTTGATAGTCGTCGATGAAATACTGTAACGATGGAAAATTGGAGTCGTGTCCAAAAGGCTAAGGAATGGTGAATTAGCCATCGAGGAAGAATCATGGGTATTCTTTAATCATTTATGGAGTAGCTGTCAAACAGGAAGGGCCACACAATTTAAAGAAGCATCTTAAATTTAAAAACAAGCAATTTGGATCTTTTGTCTTCCCTCTCTATTTCTGTCTTTATCTCTGTCCTCCTTTCAATACAATTTTTTTTCTTGGTATTGGGGATTGAACCCAGAGACATTCTACCTCTCGGCTATACCCCCAGCCCTTTTAATTTATTTATTTTATTTTGAAATGGGGTCTCTCTATGTTGTTGAGGCTGTCCTCGAACCTGCGATCCTATTGTCTCAACCTCCCAAGTACTGGGATTACAGGCATGCACCACCTCACCCAGATTCCTTTCAATACAATTTAATAGGAAAGTTGGCAGAATCTTCTATCTGTAGCTTCTCGTTCAGGGAACATGCGTTGCGTCTCTGCAGAACCATAATAACCCTTATTGAGGATGCCATAACAATCTGAGGAAGAAAGTGAAGCTCATATTTACTCAAAGAAGGTATTAGTTGAAAAACATGGACATAAAAGGAACTCTTGCATGTAATCGTCTTTTTAAAAAGTTTTACAGTCTTTTGCTATAAAACTTTTATTGCATGATTGTGCTTCGTTAAATCCAAAGATAGACTGAGACCAAATATTGAAGGTCTTTTTGATTTCAGAGCCCTCACTGCTCTAAGCCCAGTTTAAATGAGCAGGCTCATCTATGAGCACATTGTATTGCGGTACAGTGGGCCCTCAGCACCCGCAGGCTCTGCATCCAGGGGTTCAGCCAGCTGCAGATTGAAAATACGAGGGGAAAAACGGCATCTGTAATGAACATGTACAGATTTTTTTCTTGTCACCATTACCTAAACAATGCAGTATACTAGCTACTTAGGTAGCATTGATATTGTGTTAGGTATTATAAGTAATCTAGAGAGGATTTGAAGTACTCCATGGGAGGATGCCCAAAGATTATATGCAAATACTGAGCCATTTTATTTAAGAGACCATTTAAGAGACTTGAGCATCATTGGATTTTGGTATCTTTGGGGAGTCCTAGAACCAGCCCTTCACGGATACCAAGGGGTGACTGTATGTATTAATTTGTGGGTCTGGCTTTTCCTTGAAGATTAAGGAGCTTGGTCTTGAAAATACAATTGCAGGTGAGAGCAACTTCACAGATCCTTCATTACTTAAAATTTCCTATTCACAAATAAAACAGTAATATAAAAATAATTTCCACCACATTTCGTTTTTGCTCCTCCGTCTCTAACTGAAGATATATTTAATGAGTGACATTTTTGATATCAGATTGGTCTGTCTGTTGTGACAGGTTTAGAGGATGGGGAAAAAAAACAAGTTTCTTGGCAATGATTTTGGAATCGCTTTGTAAAGAAATGCTTCTCACGCCGGTATAACTGCTTTTGTTATTGTTAATGACAAAGCCATTGTCAGTATTTTTCGAATGCTATTTCTAGGCTGTCCCAGAACTGCTTTGGAAATCTCAACAGGGTCTAATTGTATTCCATAAGGGACTTACCTATATGTGCAGGTCATTTGCATATATTGAAAAATGCATAATGTTACAACAGGCATCTTGACAAAATGAGGGTGCATACCCGTTACTTGACACCTGGTTTTGCAAGGGAAAACCACCTTTGGCGGGTTCCTTGTTTGGTCCCCCACCTATCAGTGCATGGTCTTCTCTCTATTATCAGATCCTTCCAGCTTGATTTTCAGGTTCTTTCAACTTGATTTTCTGGACCGTAGGTGAAGCGTGCTCTCATGTAACTATCACAAACTGAAATGTTTCTGTGAAGTGGCTCTCGGTCTTGTCAGGTGACTTGGGGCTAAGCTAGAACTGGATTCTGTGGTGGGTTGCAGGCCCTCAAAGTGATGGGGTCACCCTGACTCCCATCATCGACCCAAGCTGCCACCGTGTCTCTCCCCTGTAAATAGCATGATTATTTTAATTACACTTCTGTAGCCACTATTTTTATCTGTTTTAGAGTATTTGGATGCGAAGCTGGAAAGCATATTATTAAATTGCTATTAATGCCTTGACACCTTGTTATATAACACTTGGCTCTCTGTAGCGTAGGAGGGAATGTGTGCTCAGAGAGCCCATCTGGATGGAGCCCAGGGGCTGCATTAGGGTGTTAGTTGGGCACCCCAGGTTGCAAGGAACAGAGGCTCATTCACGGTGTCTTGAATTCAAGTCCCCGAGTCTCGTTGCCAGGTTACGTGGAAATGGAAAGCTGATGGGAAGCAAGACGGCGGGACGGAAGTGGCTTTGTCCTTTCGGATGCCACACGATCCTCTCGCTGGCTTCTCTCCACATTTCTGCGCCCTTCTCTTCATGCTGATGACTGGCTTTCTCGACTTTCTATCTTTGCTTCAGTGTCTACTTCTGTGTAATCTGGCTTACTTGTGGTGTTCTCTTTTTCATGGAATTTCTTCGGCTCTGCTTCTAGAGCCACTTGGTTTTTAGCATTTCTCAGCTCAAATTCTTGCGTGGTATGTGACGGGCCTGCCTCATCTTTTCACTCTAGGTCACAGTTTAACTCAGTGTTTGTAGTCTCTGGTCAAACATAGTCCAACGCAGCTCCATTCTATATAATATCAAACTCTGCCCCTCCTGAGATCCCCCAACACACACACACACACACACACACACACACACTCACACTCACACTCACACACACACACACACACTCACACTCACACAATGTTGAGATACCACTTCTTAGGGTAGCCAGTGACCTTTACAGGAAGTAGCAAGAGCTGATTTGTTACGTAGTTCCATCATTTATAAACTCTTATATAGTATCTTCATTATAATATCTGTTATTCCTATATTATATCTTTTATTATACTTCATTATCCTGTATGTACATTTTACATAATTATGAGTACAAAGTTTTGTAAAGTACAGTTCCAACAGTATAAAACTATTAAAAATATAGCTCTAAGAAACCCACATCAATGTCATTCCCCAAAGGTTACCATTCTTAACCTCCTTTTTGACACTTCTTAAATCAATATAAACATAGATAACTTTTTTTTTTTTTTTTGCTGTTCCAGGGATTGAACTCAGGGGCATTCTACCTCTGGGCTACACCCCAAGCCCTATTTTTTATTCTTTATTTTGAAACAGGGTCTAAGTTGCGGAGGGCCTCACTAAGTAGCTGAGGCTGGCTGCGAACCTGAATCCTCTGGTCTCAGCCTCCCAAGTACTGGGATTACAAGCGTGCATCACCACGCCCTGCTGCTTTTTTTTTTTTTTTTTTACCTTGTATCTACTCAGCCAAAGACAACACCTTAAATACTTACAGATTTAATGAACACTTAGTGTTGAACATAGTGAAACTGATTCATTTAATTTTTGTAGCTGTTAAGACCATAAACTTTTTACTTAAGATGAACAAGTTGTAAAACATCCAGTGCCTACAGCAGGGTAAGCAAGACAGTGCTGTGTATATGAATACATACCAATATGTAGCATTCGTGAGCTTCATAGACCACAGTGGAAAAAAAATGAAAATAAAAATAATTCTAAACTGCAAAGCCCACTCCACCTGAGTGTGTTTTTATGGTGTTACTCATTTAGCTATCAGCTCTTAGTTGGCATGTTGCACCTGCAATAAGATTTCTAACCCATGGTTATCTGTAATGAAGCAGCAGCGTTATGAGAAGCACAGTAACCATCTATTTACTTGGTGGCATTATCTCTCTGTGAGTGAAGAAGGCCCAAAGTATAAGAGTAGAAGTAATTTAAAATGATTTTTTGTGTTTTCTCATCATAAAAGTACTGAATACACATTTGAGAAATTTTTGAAAACACAAGAGCATGAAGGAGAAATTAAAACGATCATCTCAAGCTGGGCGTGGTGGAGCACGCTTGTAATCCCAGTACTTGGGAGGCTGAGACCAGAGGATCCGGGTTCATGGCCAGCCTCAGCTACTTAGTGAGGCCCTCCGCAATTTAGTGAGACCCTGTTTCAAAATAAAGAATAAAAAATAGGGCTGGGGGTGTAGCACGGAGGTAGAATGCCCCTGGGTTCAATCCCTGGTACCGCAAACCCCCCCCCCCAAAAAAAAACAAAAAACGATCATTTCACCCACTAATTTAATATTTGTATTTATTTTGTAATCTTTAAAAATGAAAGGTCAGATGTCTTCCCTTGTATGTGGATGCTAGGGAGAAATTGGGATACAAAAGGGACTCTACACTTGATCTTAGCGAGGCGGTTGGAGGGAGGGAAATTGGATGAAGGAAACACTTCAATGGACATGATGTACATATCAAAAATGATCAATGCCAGTCTCAATATCGTGCACTGGGAGGGTGAGGGAGCCGGGTGGGAGCTGGGAGGATCATCAAATGCTGGGTGCATGTATGTCTTTATCACTCTGAACTTTATCATGATGTCTGATTACAATGCACCAATTAAAAAATAATATGCACACTATAATTTATAACATACACGAGGTTTTGCTTTTTTGACACATTAGAATCGTACAAAACAAAATTTGTTTTGTGCTGTCTTTTTTTCACATAACAAGCTAGATACCTTTCACCATGCCATTAAATAATCATTTGAGGACATGATTTTTAAATGTTTAAGTGTCATTAATGTGGATGTACTATAATTTATTGAAACATTCTAGAACTGTAATTTTAAATTCAGAATCAAATTGCATTCGAAATATAATTTAAAATTCTGAATTATTTCTGTTTCATTATGGAGTTGTTCTTTGGCTTATAGATGCTCTCGGTTACTCACAGATGTACTAAGTAAGAAGATACATGCATTAGAAGGGTTGACAGTCATTTTGGGGCAGTGGCTCTGACCAATGAGGCCCACCTGAGGAGAAGGGGGTTCAGGCATCACCCCCAGGTGTGCAGGAGGTGGTGGCTGTGACTTATCTCCTGGAAGCAGGGGGCTTCTTAGCCATGAATGGCTCCCACAGCTCAGAAAGGGCCCCTCCTTCCTCCCTCAGGGCTGGCGTTGGCTGGCCCTGACTGCCAATGTCAGGTTTTCAGACCTGCCTCTAGGCAGACAAGATTATCCTGCTGCAACCAGACAGCAGCTGCCTTCTGCTCCCAGATTCGAGGTCTGGTTTGAGGACTTGGATCACACAAGTGTTTGGAGTATTTTTCAACACGTCAGTCCCATTGTCTCCTTGGTCTCTACGGGAGCTGACTTGAATCCCGGATGAAAATCTGAGGACAACAAGCTAATTTGTAAAATGAAGTCACCAGCACACTGCTGGGGTCAGAGCCAGTTTCCTCGGTGTGCAGCCTGTGCACAGGGACCTGCACTTAGAAGGGCCCAGGCTTGGTTTTATGTCCTACTGTCACCATCTTGAAATTCTTAAGAATTTTTGTACAAAGGGACCCACATTTTCATTTTGCACTGAGCGCCACAAATTATATAGCTGGCCTTAGCTGGGGCGTGAAGTGAGGTAATATGCTGAGAGATATTTGAATGATTCCTTCTAAGATACTGCCCCAAAGGGAAGGAAAGATCCATTCCAACTGCTCTTCCTTTCCAGGAAAGCGAGGCGTGTGTGGCTTTAAGAGCCCGGCCTGCAGGGCGAATTGGAGCAACTCCTGGAAGACTTGGCCTTTGAGCATGGGAGATGGAGCAGCACTTACTAATTACTGCATCACAAAGGCTCTGCAGATAAAATGCTCTTGATTCCAGCTTTGTGCTCTGCTTGTTTAGCGAGAAATCAAGCTGCGTTTTATCTTTGGAGGTAGAAAATATGAAAATCATAGCTTCCTTCATTCCTGCTGAGTTTTCACTTTCTGGGTTTTTCTAAAAACATGGATGGCAAAGACCCTGAGATCCAGAATTGCAGAACATGTGCTCTGCCTCTCTTAGTTCTGTTGCTCTGCCGCTCTACCTGGCTCCCCTCCTAGTGGGAGACAAGGTGAGGGTCACTCGGGATCACCTGATCCCCAGATCAGATTCTCAATCCTTTTGAACCACCTTTAGCCTTTTGGGATAAAGATACAATCAAAACCTCCTGCCTCCCTGTCTCTTCGCGTATTTTTTTTTTGTGTGTGTGGTACCAGGGATGGAACCCAGGGGCGTTCTACCTCCAAGCTATACCCCCACCCCTATTTTTTTATTCTTTATTTTGAAACCGGGTCTCACTAAGTTGCGGAGGGCCTAAGTAGCTGAGGCTGGCCACCAACCGGGATCCTCTGGTCTCAGCCTCCCAAGTACTGGGATTACAAGCGTGTGCACCACCACGCCTGACTCCTCTTTGCGTATTCTTGCCTTTAATTGAGAAATTTTGACTTTTATTTTGTGTAAATAATATTTTTATCAAGTTAAAAGTAACATAGAATTGGATGAACTCTTTAAAATTACACATGATTATAATAAACAGAGTCCGGAGAAAACCATTGTCCTAGAACCTCCCTTCCTCTAGGTTAGTGCTATTTAAAGTCCAGGTTTTTTTAACTGTTTGTTACCATTCTGTCTCCAAATAAGAAAGAAATCAAGGTTAAGCATCTAGAAATCTAGAGCAATATATATATTGAATTTAATTGATGTGTGCATGTGTAAATGTATCACTTTGAATCTCACTATGACGTATCATTACAATGCACCAAAAAAAGTATAAAAAAAGTTGGAGGCCTGTATTTTTATGTCTTTTGTGTAGTATATATATATTTTTGGTATTTTATATATGCTGTATCTTATAGAAGTACCAGTATGGAACACATTGGAGTTTTAAAAACAAACAACTGATTCTTAACCATGAGTAAGTTTGAGAACCGCTGTCCTAATTGATGGAGTCTGCAATGGATTTGCTATTAGGCTTCTCATTAATTCGTCTTCCACCCATACTGATGATTCCCTGAGTGTGTGTGGCGTGACTGACGCCTTTCCCTAAGAACCATGTCATCCTGAAGCCATGACGTAGGTGGAGCTGGAATGGTGTCATGAGGAGCAGCTACTGACATGGAGAGGAAAGGGTGGTGGATGACTGGTTCACACCAACATGTCTGAGCAGGCTTGTTGAGAAACCATTTTTACCTAAAGATGCCAAAACCAATGGGACTATATACAATACTTATGAAAATAAAATACTCCCAGACTATTTTACACTAAAGGTAGATTGTAGTCTTGGGAATGGTCACATGCCTATCCATACTGTTATAATCTCTTTCCTTTGTGGCCAGTAAGACCTAAATTGAGAATAACTGTAATACTCTTCGAGGTTGTGAAACAGAGAAAAATACATCACCCCGGTCTCCTGCCTAGCCACCTTCTGCAAGCTTCCTAAACCGACACCTTACACAGAGGGTGGCTGTCTCCTGGATTCCTCTTTCCTACATAATGTGGCTGTCCAACATCAGCCATGCGTGCCTGCCCTTGTTCATGGTGACACTAGAAACCTAGGGGCATTTACAATCGGAGGCTGACGCCCCTCGCCTGGCCTTGTCCTCATCCTGCACACAAGTCCCTTCCCCAGTCTCTCCCTAGCACCATGGTGTACAAACACAGGGTTCACCAATCTCTGTGATGGCACAAGCGCTTCAACTGGCTAATTAAATCTTTGGGTTTTTTTGATTTTTTGGTAATGATTGCTAATCCGCAGACTAATTCCCAAAAGCAGGGGAACGGGAAGACTGGTCTTTTTTCTAAATATCCTGCTTTTGACCCAACTTAATCACAGATAAATCTCAAACCTGGGTGACACATTACTTCCTAAATTAGAGAAAAATCGATTTCTTGAAGTACTAAGTTCCAGGTGTGGGTCTGAACTCACACTCTTTGAGATGGGGTTTTCTAGTCTTCTTCTTACCTCTTGGTCTCCTTCAATTATGGATTGACAATTTTAATTTTTAAAGCAGATTTTCTAAATGTATTTATTATATTGGGAACTGTGGTAGAAAGATGAATAAGCTCTGTAACTAATTCCTGGTTTCTCCGTATGCACATCAAATTGAAAACTTTGTGGTCCATGCTATAAATTTTCAGCATAATGTGCTGCACATGATGGTAGACTTTGGGAATTCCAAGATAAATAAGGCAGTGCTTGCCCTCAAGGAGCTCACAGTCTGCTGAAAGAAAAGAGTACTTTTAGTTTATTTTTTTAAGTCGAGAAGCAATCTGTTAATTACATTAGTAATGTAAAGTGCAAGGTGATGTGCAGACCCCAGAAAAGAGGACAGATAATTAATTGTCAGGAGATTTGGGGGGTTCAATATTGAGGGCAGAAGGAGAATGCTGGGGAAAAACAGAACGCATGATTTAGCTGAGCTGTGACCTTGGTATTGGGGGAAGTAGAAATTTGCTGGGAAAGGCAGGGAGAATGGGGAGGGAGCCAGGGGAAAGCCCGCCAAGTGCTGTGTGCATGTATGTCACTATGACTATGATTTACACTATGATGTGACACTATAATGCACCAATATATATGAAATTTTTCAGAAGAAAGGAAGGGCATTTCAGATCAAGTGAAACACTGTGTGTAAAGCCTTAATGGCATTAAAAAACAAGTCTTGTTAAAGGGAGTGTAAAATTTCTGGCGTAGCTAGAGTCTGTACAGCTGTCTGCAGCAGTTTCTGGATGTTTTTGTTTTAATCACTTTCTGCTGAGTATCATGTAACCCATAAAAGTGCTACAGTTTCCAGGGAGTGTATCAGTTATATCTAGGGATCAGCAGACAGAGGAACAAAGCGGAAGCTGGTGATGTAGAGAAACCTTCCTTCATCCCCAACGTGGGAGTGAGGCATGGGGGTCTGGGGGGTACACGTACTAATCCAAAATGTTTGAACTTATATAGACATATATAAAGAAGTAAATCTGAGTATGCTGCTTCTCTGGCTTTAGAGAGATCACTGAATATTCTCTGAAATGAGTCAAAATCCAGCATAGATATTAGTGAAGGCCTCTAAATGGTGAATAAACTCTGAATGCCTAACCTGTACCTCTCAGCAAATGTCAGCACAACAGGAAAGGCAGATAATGCACAGAAACAGAAACTGGCATGGCCAATAAACAGGAAACAACGCTTAAGTCATTAATAATCATAGAAATACAAACTTAAACAGTAAATAGATCCCAGTACTTGGGAGGCTGAAACCGGAGGATCCAGGTTCGCGGCCAGCCTCAGCTACTTAGTGAGGCCCTCTGCAACTTAGCGAGACCCTGTTTCAAAATAAAGAATAGAAAATAGGACTGGGGGGTGTAGCTCAGAGGTAGAATGCCCCTGGGTTCAATCCCCAGGACCGCAAAAAATAAAAACTAAAAATATAGTAATAACAAATGTTGGAGATGTTATGGAGAAAGGCACTCTCACACTTTCCTGGTTGGTGTAAACTGGCACAACTGCTCTGGAGAGCAGTTTTGTAACATCTAATAAGGTTTGAAAATACGCTTGCCCTGGGACCCAACAACTTCAGTATAAAGAAATGTGCTCCTGTGCTTACGGATTTATGCATCCAGAATATAATTATAGTGGCTATTATAGAACAAAAAAATTGGGGATAAATTTAAATGTCCTTTACTAGGAAAATGAATAAGTTACATAGTATATTTATCCAATGAAATGATGCACAACATTTAAGCTGAATTCATCAGATTTATAAGCACATTTTACAAATATATTGTCCAAATAAGTTGTGCAATATCTACTCTCTCATTCATGTAAATTACAAAATATTCATCAGTGTTAATACATGTACAGACAAATTGGGCAATAAAAGTATAAGGACCTGCGTGGGAGGAATACCATACAAATTGAGAATGGTTACTAGAGAGAGAGCTAGAGTTGAGGGAATATGAAGGGATATTTACTCTGTCTGGCACACTATCTTTCTTTTAAAATACATATCTGAAGCAGACTAGGCAAAATGTTAAAACTAGAGTGCTGGTACTTGCATTTTGTAATTTCCTGTAGTTCTCTATGGTTTTGTTGCATGAAACAATAGTACTTAGTATACACCAGGCACTCTCTGGGGTGTAGACACTATTGTTTCTATGTCAGGAAGCAAGGGTACAGGGAGATTAAAAAAACTAGTTAGTATGAACCAAGGCTGAGCCCACTCCCCTGCCCACTAGCTTCATGGTTGGAGAAATGGGAGTGGCCAAGTAATCTTCGCATTCTGCCATGATCATTCTTGGATGGACTGGTCATTTTTGTGAATACCTTCCAATGTCCCCAGCACTGGCCAGATCCGGACCTGCTCCCAGGCCTGTCCTGCTGCAGACCTGCTGGCCTGCACCAGTCCCAGCCAGTGCTCCAGGTGTGGAGGGGACACATGCTTCACACATCCCCTGGGGCCCACGCTCAATGGGAAGCTGAAATATGCCACTCTGGTAGTATTTTCTGAGTCTCCTTGAAAACGGCACTTTGGCATTACAAGATGCCTCTGAACTAATGTAATAGGTAGATGCAGGCAAGAATTATTTTGAGGGCTGCAATTTGATTTAGTTATCTCAGGCGATCAAAGATTGTTTAACACCAGAAATAGCTGACTAGAGCAGCTGTTAAAACAGTGCTTTGTGTGGGAAATGATGAAAAGGCTCAGTATTTTGACACCGTTTCAGAGCTGTGAGTAATAAGACTTCTAAGAAAGTCCTGATTGCTGCTTTTGTTTTGGGGTTCTCTAGACCAGATTTCCCATCTCTTTGCATTCTGTATGGGTAGAAAATAAACACAGGAGGAGTATTTTCTCCATCCCAGAGTCTTGAGTTCTCGTATCAATAGAGTTTAGACAATATAATAGTAATTTATTATTTAGATTTTTCTTTTTGAGAAATACCTAATTTTTCTCTTCATCAAACTTGTGTTCAATGCTTACCAGCCTTCAAGCAAAGGGCAGGGCCTCTGAGTCCAAAAGAATAATTAGACGTTGCCATCAAAGGAGTTCCCAGACTAGAGAGGAGAAATGGAAGAAGGCAAGATGTGCAAATAATTTTAAATAAACATGGTAGGCATCATAGAAGCAGAATGGGGGTAGAGAGGCAAGTTGGGAAGAAGAGGTGGCACTCAGTAATTTATCATTTGAGGTAGCGGGAGGCAAGAGTGGACAGGTGAGCACAATGTTCCAAATGGAGAGAGAAGCCTGTCACTGACAAAGGCTTGGGAGGGCTCAGCATTCTGGGTTATTGGTTAAAGCATGTATTTATTGATTGATTGATTAGACTGGCCAACTGCATACCTCAGCTCATAGCATTACTTCCCGTTTGGTTGTCTAGTGCCTTAAATTTTTCATAAAAAATTTCTAACTTAAATCCATCTAATATGAGAATCCCAATATTATACTGACTGTAATGTACTTTGAAATGTTTCAGCATGGACCTGTGTTAAGTATGTATGTATCTGTTGAGTTTTCACTGAAGTCCTAGTGGAAGTTGATGGTGTCCGTTGTGTGCGTACTCAGGGTTGGTGAGCTGGCATTTCTAATCAGAAGCCCTCACTCCGGGGGGGGGGGTCTACATTAAGCAATTTGGGATTTTTTTCTTTTATGTTTTCTTTATTTATTTAGCTCTGATTGATACCAGAGGTTTTGTTATTTAGAATCATGGATATTGGAGATGGATATTTATTGGGATACTATATAGTGATCAAGATACGTGGCTTGGATTGGGCCTTTCTTCCTTTGTGTTACAGAGTATAAAAGTTTAGTGAACCCATAAAGATGGAGAAACTGAGGCTCAGGGATGGTGGAAGTCGGGTGTGGCAGGTTCAGGACAACCTCTGTCCACTGCTGTGCTGGGTGAATTTTCCTCACCCTTGAAATAGTCTCTGTCTACTATGACACTCTTCTCTTTTAGAGGCTAAATAAACCATGCCGTCTAACCCTTGACTGCAGCACCCTGTCCCCAGATTGAAGCCTGGGCCTCACAACCAACATGTGTGACCCTTCTGTAGTTTGGGCATTTTATTTCTTTTTTTGATTCAAGAAGAAAGAAATCTTACCAACACCCAGTTGTCATGAGCGATGCATCTGTATTTCTAGTTAACATGACTTGTTGACATGGATTTGAGTTTTGGTTGCCACAGGAGGAAATCCAGTTTTCTCAGCCAGCACTATTTTCTGCTTTTCCTATTAATACACTCTTCCATCTGTAGATAATAGAAAGTAATTGGAGAGTGTTGTAGTAAATCCAAGTCACAAAGCAAATAGAATTGCACATGTGTGTGTGACATTATGTGGGAATCTATGTCCCTGGGAAACTTTGCAGACTCTAAGAATTTTTTTTATGTTTTTATTGGTGCATTGTAGTCTCACATCACAATGAGTATCAGTTTGGTGTTAATATACATGCACACAGCTCTTGGTGTCCCTTCCCCCTACCTCCCCCCCACATGTAGCACTGAGAATGATGTTGTCTAAGAATTTTATTTTTTAATGTATTTCTTACAGGCAAAGCAAATGAATTAATTTCCACTTTAGCAATTTTTTTTTTTCCTGGTGTGCTCAAGCCCACTAATGGTCACTGTGGTTTGGAGGGAATCTAAATGGATGCTTTGTCCTTGACAAAGACCAAGGACAACTGTAGGACTTGCCTGTGGTCTACTCACTTGGGGTTCTTGATTAATAACCCTAGTTCAGGAAGGCAAGTGCTATCATGGTCACTTTACAGCTGAGGAAATCAACGCGATGAAAAGTTAAATGGCCCTGTCCGCTCCACAGAATTGGTTGTAACAGAGTCAGAGCCAGAACTGTGCTTTTCTGAACAAGTTGATGAGTTCCTAGATCTTTCTGTCACCCCAGGCTGCCAGAGTGGAGGGAAGTAGGTATCCCTGGATAGTGCCTATCAAACTGGTAGTCAGTCTGAACAGAACCAAACCTCAAGACATTCTTACAAAACCATACATCAAGAGATACCGATGGTGACATTTGAGGCAGAATTTGTAGTTCTGGTTTAATAGAACTTCATGAGAAGCTGTTATGGGAGGACCGAGCTTGAGGCTTTTCTAGCAGGCTGTTTACTTTTGGAGATGGGAGAGCAAGGGACTCAGTGGGCTTTTAGCCTCTTCCTCCCAATAATCGCCACCATCATTGCATCTCAAAGCTGTCCCTAATAAACCTGCAGTCAAAGTCAAAGTAAAGTTAAATAAAGGAATGTCTTAGGAGGTTCTAGTCAGGGTGCTTAACCCCACATTCCAAACCCCTCCTTCCAAACAGCCTCATTCCTCTAAGTCCTATTCTCTCAGTCTCCTATCCCATGATAGAGCAGTTTGCTCTGCTACGTGCTCCCTGCGATTGTCATCTAACACCCCAAAAGAGGCTCAAAGCAATGGGTCTACCCAATCTTAGATGGGCACCTCCAGTTAACTAAAACTTTCCTCTTAGAAGTTAATTATCTCAGGTGTTTTGTTACAGTAACATAAGGCAGAGCAAATTGCTCACCCCGTGGTCAGGAAGAAGGAGAGATGAGGAAGGGCTGGGGTCCCACAGTCCCCTTTGAGGGCACTCCCCTGATGACCTAAAGACCTCCCACTAGGCCCTGTCTCTTAAAGCTTCTACCTCCTCCCAGTAGAACCACCCTGAGGACCAAGCCATTAACACGTGGACCTCTGGATGCCACTTGTCCCAACCATAGCAGAACTATTTTAAATTTGTCCTGCCAAGCAAGAGATCTAATTTATTAGACCTTGTAGTGTGTGTGTGTGTGTGTGTGTGTGTGTGTGTGTGTGTCCATGTCCGTGTGTGTCCATGTCCATGTTATTTCAGAGAGTATGCAGAAAATGTTCGGTGTCTAATGCTGGCTCAGTGTGGATTAAGAAGACCCACTTTCCTAGCAGGGAGAGAGTGGATAAAAGGTGGTTAAAAGAGAAATTGACACTGATGACAGCTCCCTCTATGAAGCTGTCAGAATCCTTTTGCGTTCATTGCCGACTCTGACAGCTTGGCTCAGAATACTGGACAGGGTTGCAGACTGAGAAACAGGGTCACACATCTCCTGTGCTGGCTGGGGCGCCCTGGCCAGATCACCTGGGCAGACTTCTCCTTACAGGCACCTTCCAGCTTTGGGTTCTAAGCCACCTTTTATTCTTAATTTCCTTCCCCTTGTCAACTTCCCTCCAGGAAAGAGAAGGCCCCGCCTCTTCTTGAGTGGCATGGGTATACTGGGCATTTGTATTTCTCATATGTACATAGTGAGCTAATTCGTTGAAGTAAACCAGCACCATCATGTCTAGGACAAAAGTCTTGTCAAAGGCCCTGGGGCGGTGGGAGATGGGGCTGTTGGGTGATCCAACAGAAGGGCACGTTCCCCACAGTCTCTGGGAATTTGGGAAAGTACAGAGGAAATCCTTACCTGTTTCCCTGCTTCTCCATCCTCAGGCCTCCTGGTGGGTACCCTTGATGTGGTGTTGGACTCCAGTGCCCGGGTCGCCCCTTACCGAATCCTCTACCAGACTCCTGACTCTCTGGTCTACTGGACCATTGCCTGTGGTAAGTGGTATTCTGTGATACATAAGTTTACAGAAACACTTTAGGACTAATAACTTTCTGCCAGAAAGGAAGGAGCACGCACGTGCTGAGTGCAATCACTCGTTAATTCAGATTAATGAATCTCAGCCATCTTGACACATGAACCCAAAGCTTAATGGCTTAACCCAATAAACTTCTTCACTCTTATGAACTTGTTTGGATTGTGCAGCATCCTCCATCTGTAGTGACACTGTGGAGCTTAAGGCCTCCAAGGTTAATTTACAAGGGTGGACAGGTAGAGCACACCTGTGTCTTTTCTGCTCACACTCTATTGGCTAGAACTAGTCACATGGGCCCAACCCAACTGCAAGGGAAGCTGGGAAATGAAGAAAAACATGTGGGATACTTGGGCTTACTAAGTAAGATGTACTTGGTATGTCTTAGCACGGTACCTCCTATGAGTAGAGGTCATTTATTTCTCCTGATCATAACCTGTATGCTATGCTGTGCTATGCTTTAAATGGTGGCAAACAACCCTGCTATTGTTGGATCTCTCACAAGAACTTCTAATCCAAAATAGCCAAGATTTTTTAAGTAATTAGTCTGCAGGTGGCTTTTTAATAACCATAGGAGAGGTGAGGGCATGGAACACTTTATTTTTTTGTCTGCACTTGATTTTTTATATTAATAGACTTTATTTTCTGAGAAAAATCGAACAGATAGTTCAAGTTACAGAAAAGTTGAGCAGACAGTTCAGAGAGGTCCCATATACCACCCACCTGCATGGTTTCCACTATTATTAAAATCTTAGTATGGTACATTTGTTCCAATTAGCGAACCAATATTGACAAACTATTTTAAAGTAAAATCCACAGTTTATTCAGATTTCCTGAGTTTTTTCCTAATGTTATTTTTCCTTTCCACGATTCCACCAGTCTACCATATGACATTTAGTTTTCATAGCCTCTTAGGATCTTCATGGCTATGGAAGTTTCCCAGACTTCATTTTTTGGGATGACCTTGACCATTTTGAGGGATATTTGTCAGGAATATTGTAGACTGCTCCTCTATTGGATTTTGTCTGAAGTTTTCCTTATGGTGATGTGAGGAGTTGGTATGAGCCTCTGTGACTTTTTGTCCTCCACCCCTCGTCTGTCACCTTTCTTGTCATTGACTGTGGCCTGACATTGCTGTTCCTTGGTCCGCTTCTGGGGCTTTACCGTTCTATGAGGCAGGACTTCCTGTGAATATCCGCATGGCGTAGAACCTGGAGTTCCAAAGTGGCATGAGCGAGCTGTGCCATTAACATAGAACAAACATGTCCGTGTCTTTTCACAGTGTCACAATTTATTTAATAACAATAAATTCACAAGCTACACCACTTTCAACGCTTGCAATTCATCGAGTACTTGTGGGTCACCTGATAGTAATAAGCAGGACAATCGCGAGTTCTTTTATTCCATTCCAAATCTCAACTTCTAATTTCTATAACACTCAAGCCACACATCATACTTCATACAATGATACATAGGTGACAGAAAGACTAAGAAAGGGTTGAGGTGGCCTTAGAGTTACAGGATGCTATGCCAAGAGCAAAGACAGAGAGCAAAGAGTGGTGTCAGATAAGGTGCAGGGAGTTGGCTTCATGGAGTTACCAAGGTGGGTGTTTAGACTGAGGGCAGTTTCAGAGTGTCAGCTTGGAGCGGGCCATGTCCTTGTCATGAGGAGCCTAGGGACAGAGAAATGGAGGTCCGGTCTCTGAGGCTGTTTTCCCGGACCAGGCTTGTAACGAGTGACCAGGTGACAGGGTCAGGGTTCTGCTGTGTCCAGTCTTGGGTGGCTCCTCCTTATATGGGTCTTAGATGAGGGTTTATGTCTGGTGAGGTTGATAAGCTCCTGTATCTGGTGGTTCTATATGATTTGAGGTGCGCATGTGTCCAAGTACTCCGGATTTAGTTTGATAAGTTGGCATGAACAAATAAGTTATTTATCAATTTGTGTGTTAGGATTGTGTTGAGCAGATGGTGACTGTTGACTTGTACAAACAAGGTGTAGAGTCATTCTACCTTGACACCTGTACTTAAAATGGAACAACTCATAGAAAAATATTGCTTTCTAAAATGAAATAACTCAGCATTAGGCATAGCCTGAAAACTCTTGTTATATATACATCATGGAGGAACTCAGAGCAGGGGACAACATGGTCTCAACACAAACCTGGTCTCAAAACAAAGCTGAGTCACACCTGAATTATTTGCTGAACCAAAGCTAGTGAATGCTGGGCTGTAATTTCTTTTTTTTTTCTTTTTTTTTTTTTTGCAGTACTGGAGATTGAACCCAGGGGCATTCTACCTCCGAGCTCCATCCCCAGCCCTATTTTTTATTCTTTATTTTGAAACAGGATCTCACTAAGTTGTGGAGGCCTCACTAAGTAGCCGAGGCTGGCCGCGAACCCAGATCCTCCTGTCTCAGCCTCCCAAGTACTGGGATTACAAGCATGCGCCACCACACCCGGCTTAGGCTGTAATTTCTGATGGCATAATATATATCCCAGATATGCTTTCATTTTTCCAGTATATATTGCCTGCCACAATTGTGTGATCTCATTATAATAAACCCAGAATGGTTTTAGCTTTTGTATATATTGATTACCCATGGAGATAGCTCCAGAATTTCCTTATGGAAGACTTGCGGAAGTGATAATCATTGTGAAAGTCCCATTCACCCATTAACTGTTCTTTCTAAATGATTTCCTGTTTGCATGTAAAATCCAAACGACTGGTTCCCTTTCATCAGAATATTTGAAGAGCACAAGTTACTACCTTAAAAAGATTTCTTTCATAGGCTAACCTTTCTGTGTGTGACTCTAATGTTATGTTTTCATAAACTACAAAGTTGGTATTTGTAGGAAAAGGTTGAAAGCTTTTGAATTTGCTTGAATTTCATGAATTGATATTGTAAGAAAAACTTCCACAGAAAATAGGGTGAGTCTAATTCACCGCCCTGTAGAATCCAACAGATTATAAAGCCTTGTCCTATGTCAGATGCCTTGCAAATCATTAATGTACATTGAATTAAAGGGAGTTGCTACCCTCTGTGTTGTGACATAGATGAGTTTCTACAAGCTAGTAGGAGTCTTTGTTGTGAATCCTAGTTGTATAGTTTGCCTTAGACTTGATTCACATGAAACCAGGCAAGAAGAATCTTCTGGACCTACAGGGACTTACTGCCGATGTAATAATCACCTGGCCCAGGGCAATATGGACCGTATTATTTGATGGATAGCAACTCTGAACAGCGCCTTGACTCAGGCCCACTGATTGAGTTTTCCTTTGTATTACCATTGCAGAATCTCATCTGGTCCAGTTAACGCGTTCAGTTTCAGAACGGAAAGATCCAACAGTCATCTCCTCTTCCAGCCCTTGTTTTAGGGGGAGACAGAGGCAAAGCGAGTTTGCCCAAGTTCACACTCCTAGTTATAACTGGTTATGTGGATGGAGCTCAAGCCAAGTTCTCAGGGCCCCCACTCCCATCCCAGGACTTTTAAAGTGGCACCCTGCTGGATTTTATGATTAAACATTCTTTTAGTCAGTAGCTGGTAAGAGCCAGAGTTTAATTAAAGATTGCTAATTGGACTGCTCTTGCTATTTCTCTATAGCAGACAGAGAAAATGCTGGGTTATCTCGTTGCTTTCCACGTGAGATAGACATAATGTGAAATTGGGAGGTATTTTTATAACCCTTCTTGGTCTGAATACCTCAAGGTATACTATTCTTATATCCTTGGGAACACAGTAGCTTTAAAAAATTGCTTTTTTCCCTTTAAAGTAATATATGTTCATTGTGAAAATTAGAAACTAAGTAAAAAGAATTAAGAAGAAAACCATAATAGCATTCACAAATCATCACTTTCCAGACTTAAATGTGTATATTTAATGAGCTTATATGTAAATATACATGTTATATGTATACCATAAGTATTCTATGTATATACTACATATGTAGTATATATAAATATGTACATATACTATGTATATATTTTATTTTATTTTTTTGCTGTACTTGGGATTGAAACCAGGGGCATTTTACCTCTGAGCTCCACCCCCAGTCGTATTTTTTATTCTTTATTTTGAAACAGAGTCTCACTAAGTTGCGGAGAGCCTCACTAACTAGCTGAGGCTGGCTGCTAACCCAGATCCTGCGGTCTCAGCCTCCCAAGTACTGGGATTACAAGTGTGAGCAACCACACCCGGCTCTATGTATATATTTTAAAGCAAATAAAAATGAAAACTGTTTTTTTTTTTTTGCGGTACCGGGGATTGGACCCAGGGGCGTTCTACCTCCGCGCTACACCCCCGGCCCTATTTTTTTATACTTTATTTTGAAACCGGGTCTCACAAAGTAGTGGAGGGCCTCACTAGGGAGAGAGAGAGAGAGAGAGAGAGAGAGAGGGAGAGAGAGAGAGAGAGAGAGAGAGAGAGAGAGAGAGAGAGAGAGGGAGAGAGAGAGAGAGAGAGAGAGAGAGAGAGAGAGAAAGAGACAGGGAGAGAGAGAGAGAGAGAGAGAGAGGGAGAAAGCTGAGGCTGGCCGGGAACCTGGATCCTCTGGTCTCCGCCTCCCAAAGTACTGGGATTACAAGCGTGCACCACCACGCCCGGCAAATGAAAACTATTTGATATTCTATATCAATAAAATGTACTTCTGTAGCATCAGTTTTAATAGTTAGATAAGATTTTATTGTGCATATAACATAATTTATCTAATCTGTATACTGATATTGAATATCTAGAGTTTTTTCCTCAGAAATTACTACATTCTGAACAACCTTAGTGAATATTCTCCTTAGCAAAATTTTTGCACATTCCCTTAATTATTACCTTATGATAAATTTATAGAAGTAGATGTGCAGAGTCTATGTATATTTTAATATCTCTAGCCCGCTGGTCCTTTAGAAGGTTAGTTATTTACGTTCTTCCCATCCAGGTAGGAGAGGGGCCTTTAAGTAAAACAAAGATGTTAACTACTGATTCTTACAGCCAATGCCGATGAATTATCTGGGACTCTCTTTTTTCAAAGTGATTATAAAGCAATGAGCGACTTATGACCTGTAAGAGACTATAAGCAAAGTTATGTAAGAAGCGTATAGTCCTTGTGCAAAGAGTTGTTCTAGCCATGCCTTACTGCAGTGATGTGGATACTTTGCAATCCAAGCATCCGGGGCGTCAGGGCCATTGGGATTTCTGCCAAATATATGTTATTCAGGCAATAGTTGAGCAGCTGGTTTCTTTGTGTTCTGACATCAGAAGTTAGAAATATTTTCTGAATCATATTTCATGATGAGGTCTTTCTTTGTGTGCTATTGTGTATGGTGGTCACAGCCAAAGAATTTATCTAGGGCTTTCTATGTTTTAGGACTGTGTTAAGGACTTTGCATATTATCTTACTTAATCTCTAGCACAAACCAGCGTGGTATTTTTACCTGCATACTACAGATGAGGAATCTGAAGCCTGAAGAGGTCAGGGGACTCCCCCGAGGTCCCAACGCTAGTATGCGGCATTGTGGGGGGTTGAAGCCAGGTGTACCTTTTTGACATCAAAGTCTGTGGTCTGAGGCATTATGTGGTATCACCTTGCTGGTACCCAGGCTCCTTATTACCCAAGTTAATCCTACCTCTATTCCTTTTAACCACACTTGTCAAAAAAGTGAGGAGGCTATAACGAGTTACAAATAAGAGCATAGGTTTGGGAGCAAAAAAAAAAAACCTGGATTTAATTTCATAGAAATGTGTAAGCCTCAGTTTCCCCAGCTATAAAAGGGATTATAAGTGGACCTGCTTTCAAGAGTGCTGTGAGATTATGCTCCACGTTTTGTAAATTAAAGTGTGGCACCGGCCTTGGTAACACAAATAATAGAGAAGATTGTCCTTACCATCTTGTTTAAACTGTTTATAATTATATCTTAAATAGATGAGGATTTTGAAAAAGTGGATTTCCCTTTTGTGTCTCAGCATGTTTCAAATCACAACACTATTTGAGGGCTTTGTCTTTTGCCCTCTCTAAATGCATGTTTGTAGTTTTTCTGAGTGTAGAGAATACAATGGTGGCCTTGTAAACACTGGCAGGTAATTGTTACTCCGGTGTGCCAGGTATGGCTCTTGCCTTCATTTGGTATTTAAACTCTGAAATTATCTTCTCTGTGGCTATGTTTGTGTTTGGATAAAGCCATAAAACAGACGACTTCTTCATTTGCTTTCCTTTATTTGAATAACTTGGAGTGCTGCTCCTTTGAGGAGCTCAGTGATCCAAACAAGTCTGCTCTGGACCTGAAAATGCCACGTTGGGGACTTTCTAATCCCTAGAAGGTTTTACAGGATTTTGTTTTGTTTTCTACTGTCATGAATGGTTTTTATTTTTATTTATTTATCTGTATACACACAAATAGATACCTACACTTGTGCATGCACACCCTCATGAGCAGTGAGAATTTACCATGTTAGTGATTCTGAAATTCAGGATTTTTTTTCTTTTTTGTGCGTGTGGTACTGGAGATTAAACCCAGGGGCATTCTATCTCCAAGCTACACCCCCAGCCCCATTTTTTATTCTTTATTTTGAAACAGGGCCTCACTAAGTAGCTGAGGCTGGCCGTGAACCTGCAATCCTCCTGTCTCAGCCTCCCAAGTACTGTGATTACAAGTGTGTGCCACCACACCCGGCTTGAAATTCAGGTTTTTAAAGCAGTGCTGCAGTCTCAGAACCCAAATATATTAGTTGTCATGCATCACAGAAGAACTGTCTGCAAGTTTATTATTAATGGGGCCTTAAGCCTTTGTTCTTACTGCTCAGAGGTCAGGTATTATAAGATCATTTGTGGGTCTATTTTTTTTTTTTTGATACTGAGGATTGAACACAAGGGCATTCTACTTCTGCTACACCCCCAGGTTGCTGAGAGTCTGGCTATGTTGCTCAGACTGGCCTCGAACCCGCGATCCTCCTATCTCAGCCTCCCAAATACTGGGATTACAGGCATGCAGCACCATGCCTGGCTTTGCAGGTCTATCTTAATATTTTGTTTTGTTCTGTTTTTTTTTTCATTTCAATGGCTCTCATATACTACAAAATCCATTTCAAACTAGATGAGAAATTAGACTAGGATGGTTTTCTATTTTCCAAAGTCGTAGATAGTATTTAAAATTTGCTCTGACACATGCATAGGACTTGTGGCTGGTCTTCTAAAAAATGACTGTGAGAAAGATTCTTATTTTTCAGCAATTAATGTTTAAATAACCTGGAGCCCATCACATGTTGGTCTGGTTTTTACCACAGCAGAGCACTTTGACTTGGATTTCCTGAAGGGGTCTCACAGCTGCCCCCGACTTTCTCTGTTTTCCCAGCTGTGATTACACAGGGGGCCAGCTTGATTTTCCTGCTGTCTCTCTGCAAATGGGGCCTTTCCAGAAAATCAACGGCCAAGCTCTTCCTTTCTCTTCTCAGCTCTTACACATTTTGCACAAAGGGTTGGGTAAACAGACCAGCCCCATTCAGAGTCATGGGAAAAGAGCTTCGTGTTATCTCACTTTAAACAACAATACCAATAACAAAAAGTTCTAAGACCTCAGTTCTTGCAGTACGCTTACTTATTTAGTGAGTGGTTTAGGAGGCACATTTAGGATTCAGACGTGTTTCCTTTAGTGTCTTGCTGGTTCCTAAAAAATGATCCAGAAGAGGTGATAGTTGCTTCCAAATTGTTTAGGGACATTGACCCTCTTTTCTCTGAGAGGAAACTTGGACCCTTTGTTCTGGGGTGACCAGTGGACAGATATAGTGACATGCTTCCAGAAATATTTTTTACTAAATTAGCATCTTTCCAATTTGTCTCAGCTATTGGGGGTGTGAATCCAGTCCTACCTTATACATCTCCTCCTATTTCTAGACTTTAGAATCTGGGGCCAGACACCTGTCTTTATTTATTCTTTGTGCATTTAGAAAAGTGTTCAGAGAATACAGTACACTTCTGCAGTTAATATAAGTACAAAAGTTACTTGTCCATTAGTTTCCCTGAAAGTATTCACTGGGTGTAGATCTATAGTTCACTTCCTATAGCTACCATTGGCTGATAGCATTTATTGTTTTCTTTCCTCAAAGAGTATATGATGATAATCATTTCATATAATGGTTTAAGAAGTTCTTCCTTACCTGAAATCCAGCCTTCTGGAACTCTTGGAATCTTAGGTTTGACTGTAACCAGAAAACCTCTTTGGTAGCACAGAAGCAGGTCCAGAGTACTAAGTGAGCCAAAGAATTGGAGACATCAAGACAGTGAGCACCACTGAAACATGGAGCAGGGAGTGGCCACGGATGATTCTAGAATACCTTCTTCTCACCTGCCACTGAAGGTGTAACAGAAACAGCTCACACTGCAGCAATGGGAGTGGGGCCGGCAGAGGTGAACAAGACCGAAATGTGGGTGTTCCCTTCCCCAAAGGTCAGCGGTAGACAGAAGAGCCACGGAGGGAATGTTGTTGGGTGATGGAGGGCGGAGATGATGGGGATGATGGACGGTGGAAAGTAGGTGGTCCTGGGGGAGCCGAGAAGACAAGAGATGGGAAACGATGGTGATAGTAAACCTGAACTTCACTGCAAGAATATTTGGATGGCAACTGCCATGCACCACATACAGCAGTGGTCCCCTAAGATTATGATAGAGCAGAAAAATTCCTATCACCAGCTGGGCATGGCGACACACACCTATAATCCCAGTACTTGGGAGGCTGAGACAAGAGGATTGGAGGTTCAAAGCCAGCTTCAGCAATTTAGCAAGGCTCTCAGCAACTTAGTAAGACCCTGCTTCCCAATACAAAATAAAATAGGGCTAGGGGTGTAGCTTGGAGGTAAAATGCTCCTGATTTCAATCCCCAGCACCACACACACACACAAAAAAAAATAAAATAAAACATCCTATCACCTAGTGAAGTAGCCTTGATAACATCTTATGCAAATATCACTCAAGTGTTTGTGGTGATGCTAATGAAAATGCATCTGTTTAGATACACAAGTACTTACCATAGTGCTCTGGTTGCCTGCAGTATTCAGTACAGTAACGTGCTATACAGGTTTGCAGTCTAGGAGTAATAGACTGTAGGATATAGCCTAGGTATGCAGTAGGTTAGACCATCTAGGTTTGTGTAAGTACATTCTATGAAGCCCACATAACAACAAAATTGCCCAATAATGCATTTATCAAAACACAGTCCCATAATTGATGCAGGGCTATATTTAGAGATGGGATGGGGAAGACGCATCAGCCATGCAGACCTTCATGCAATACCACGGAGGCACAAGTAGATGTTTGTTGAATGAGTACATGCATGTGTACACCATTTCTACTGCATGTGTACACCATTCCTACTCTAGGTATGTGTGGCAGGGATACATATACATGACTGTTGGCATGAAGAAAACTTTGAAGATGGCATGTGCAAAGCTGAAGACACCCTTGTCCTGCCCTGCCCCGGGCCTTGTGCTGATGGGCTTTTCTCCCCGTGGCAACCAAGGATTAGTGAGGTTGAGTTAAGGGGCTTGGGTTAGATTCTGTGGTCCGTGAGACAAGGAATCCAGAAATAAAATAGGTGGTGTGATTACCTGGTAAAGGTCAGAGCATGAGAGACCAGTGAAGAGCCACACCGCCCTGGTTGAGCCAAGCTTCAGCCTTTGGAAGGCACATCTGTTATCGATGTAGGCACGGGCAGATGAGAGGCAAAATCAGAGACTGGGACTTATGCCCGGTGGATCTGGAGAAGCTCAGAAGCCCTGCGGGACCCCAGGAGGGCCTCTGTCCTACGGTGCAGTACATATAACAATGCCAACAGTGCAGATGGAGCAGTGGGTGGAGGGCACAACACTGGCATCCATTCTGGACTGCTCTCTTGCTATCTGTAGCATGGTACAGCTCATAATGGTAGTGACCTGCTTACAGAAAAGGAAGGGCCAGTGCCTTCAGAAAATTTGAGTTAGTATTTTAAAATTTTAACATGAAAATGTTTTAAAGCTCTTCTGCAAACTCTTCAAACTGGCTTGTTTTCCTAAACATTTCCAAAGAGGCATTGTATTTTGCACTGAAAAAGTATTTTCTGCTTTCCCAAGTGTATCTGTAGACAGTCTCCCTTGTGATTTTTGCGACAATGACTCAAGATGGGTAAGGGCTACTGTTTTCCTTTGTATCCCTTTTACTTGTAAAGAATTTGAGACAGAGAATAAGCATACTGTCTATAGTCATCCAACTGGCTGGTGGCAGAGAGAGGGGGACCCAGGTGTCCTGAGTTCCAGGTCTTGCTATGACATCATGGTACAGGCTCATCTTACTGCTTTTACACTTGGTTGACCATGGCCTCAAATAAGTGAGTCGTGAAAAATGCCTTCAAAGAGGAGCAGACAGTTCATTCTTTACTGTTTGCACAGAACAGCTCTCCACCAAGAAATCTGCTTTTTATCCTTTACATAAGCATTCCTTTAAAAATTTTTTATTATTATTTATTTACTTTTTTGTACTGGGGATTGAACCCAGGGGCATTCTACTTCTGAGCTACAACCCAGACCTATTTTTTATCTTTTATTTTGAAACAGGGTCTCACTAAGTTGCGGAGGGCCTCACTAAGTAGCTGAGGCTGGCCGCGAACCCGAATCCTCCTCCAATCTCAGCCTCCCAAAGTACTGGAATTACAAGCGTGCGCCACCACGCCCAGCTAAAATTTTTTATTATTTTTAAAAAAATTTTTTCAGGCCGGGCATGGTGGCACACGCTTGTAATCCCAGTACTTTGGGAGGCGGAGACCGGAGGATCCGAGTTCGCGGCCAGCCTCAGCTCTCTAGCTCTGTCTCTGTCTCTCTCTGTCTCTGTCTCTCTCTCTCTCTCTCTACCTAGTGAGGTCCTCCACAACTTCGTGAGACCCGGTTTCAAAATAAAGTATAAAAAAAAAATAGGGTCAGGGGTGTAGCGCGGAGGTAGAACACCCCTGGGTTCAATCCCCGGTACCACACACAAAAAAAAATTTCAGTGCTGGGGATCAAACCCAGGGCCTTGCACGTGCTGGGTAAGTTGCTCTAACACCAAGCTAGATCCTTAGCCCCATAAGCATCTTTTGTAGGCAGTTTTGGCATTTAGCCTTGAAGTAAAAGAAAATGAGCATGGGCTGGCTTTTGTTTAGCCTTTTCTCAAAGTAGGCTAGCAGCCCCTGGAGCATAGCTCTCATTCTCTAAGGGATTGTAGTTCTGTAACCAGAGTTCTGAGTGTAATTGCAGATACGTTTGCCTCCCCTACCTTTCTTCCTTTGTCAGGAATCAGACTGACATTCTGAGATATCTAGAATTACTAGTGACAAAGAACAGAGAGAAAAGACACTTTGAAGAAATCAATTAAAAGATAGCCTGGAAATCCAAGGAGATGGCTGAAGGGTAACTCAATAGATTCACAAAATCACTCTTGAGTTGTGGGTTGGATCGGACATGTAGCTTATACACGTGACATGTGGATCATTTACTTTTTTTTTTTTTGCGGTACCAGGGATTGAACCCAGGGGCGTTCTACCTCCATGCTACACACCCGGCCCTATTTTTTATACTTTATTTTGAAATCGGGTCTCACGAAGTTGTGGAGGACCTCACTAAGTAGAGAGAGAGAGAGAGAGACAGGGAGAGAGAGAGAGAGAGAGAGAGCTGAGGCTGGCCGCGAACCCGGATCCTCCGGTCTCCGCCTCCCAAAGTACTGGGATTACAATTGTGCGCCACCACGCCCGGCTGGATTATTTACTTTCAAAAATCTTTTCCTATAAAATCATTAACAACTGTAAAGGGAATTTGTTCTAGTCTGTTCTAACTCCATGCTGACAGCATCCCTGTGATACCCGACAGTAGGAGCAGAAAACCAGGTGACAGTGACATGTACTACAAGGCTAGGGTCATGAAATGTGGAGGTTGGCAGGTGAGGGGACCTGTGCTCTCTGTCACTGACTGAAAGCTAGCAACTTGGTTCGAGGCTAAGGATGACCTCATCCCATTACATTTCAAGGCAGCGGTACCAGTGACAGCGGCTGCTGCTCCCTGGAGATAGATGGTCCGTTCCCACATCTCATTCATAATTGAAGTGAGTGTCATTTTTGCCCATTATAGAAGGTGGTTTCGTCAGATCTCCAGTGGCATGCCACAGCTCGCTCATCATTGCAGCTTAACTGGAACCTCGTATCATAACGAGATCCTTGTTACCCTCTAAGGCACAAGTTCTAGAAGGGAGAAAAGAGGCGCTTACCTCCCAAGCCAGAAGAGCAAATGTGAGACATATTGTGCCTTCCACTCTGAATCTTGGTCCTTCAAGGCTTGGATGCACCTGCTCTGATTTGACTACAACACATACTGACTCTTGGGTTTCCATATGCTTCACTGCCTTGGAGGAGAGAGAGCATTTAAAGTCAGCATCTTGGACTGATCGTCTCCTTTGATGATGTCAAATATTGGTGAAGTGAGCTTGGTTTTAACAATATCTTTGTCCTGAAACTTGACTTTCATTATGATCCTTTTGACATTTATACAGGTGGTTCCAGGAAGGAAATCACTGAACACTGGGAATGGCTCGAGCAGAATCTACTGCAAACGCTCTCAATCTTTGAAAATGAGAATGATATCACCACATTTGTGAGGGGAAAAATACAGGTAATGGGGTTGAAAAAGAAAAAGAACACTGGGCTGGGGGTGTGGTGTAGTGGCAGAGCGCTCGCCTAGCATGCACAAGGTCCTGGGTTCAATCCCCAGCACCACAAAAAGAAAGATCAAAAACCCTTTTAAATGAGAATAATTTCAAATTTACAGAACTATTAAAAACAAGAATGGTGCAAAACACACCTATATGCCCTTTTCCTGGATTCACCTGTTTTTACCATTTTATACCATTTGCTTTATTTACTTGTATACTCACATACTTTATTGGAGATGGATTTTCTCTTAAGTACTTAAGTGTACATTTTCTAAGAATAGGGATATCCTACAAAATAACAAATAATAGTACCCAGTTCTCAACTGCATTATTTAATGTTAGCTCTTAATTTAACATTAGTACTATACTGTAGAATTTGGCACATATTCTAATTTTAAATGGCCAAATTTTAGGTTCTTTGTAGTTTTTCTTCTTCACTCTAGGGCAGGATGCAGGCTATGAAGGCATCACATTTAGTTTTCACCTCTTTAGTCTCCTTCAGTCTGGAACATCTCCATCGCCTTTCCTAATGTTTTATGACATTAATGTTTTTAAAGCTATACAGGCATGTCATTTTAATAGAACATTTTCACTTTTCATTGGGGGGTTTGGTCAGATGTTTCCTTACGATTCAGTTTGGATTGTGCAATTCCGGGAGGGATACTGCATGGATGACCCCATGTTCCTTTCAAGGTATCGCCTCTAGAGCCATGTGATACTCCTCTGCTCCTCGCTGGTGTTTTAAACCCAGCCAAGGTGTGATCCAGTTTCTCCACTGTAGAGTTACTAATTTTGTCTTTGCAAATAATAAATAATTTTCTGCAAGAAAGCATTTTTATTTTTTGCGGTACTGGGGATTGAACCTAGGGGCATTCTACCTCTGAGCTACACCCCCAGCCCCATTTTTTTTATTCTTTATTTTGAAACAGGGTCTCACTAAGTTGTGGAGTGCTTCACTAAGTTATGGAGGGCCTCACTAAGCTGAAGTTAGCGGCGAACCCAGATCCTCCAGTCTCAGCCTCCCAAGAACTGGGATTACAAGCGTGCGCCACCACGCCCAGCAAGAAAGCATTTTAAGAGCCAAGCATAGTGGCACACGCTTGTGATCCCAGTACTTGGGAGGCTGAGACAGGAGGATCGCTGATTCGAGGACATCCTCAGCAACTCAGTGAGACCCTCCACAACTTAGTGAGACGCTGTTTCAAAAACAAAAAGTAAAATAAAATAGGGCTGGCTGGGGTGTAGCTCAGAGGTAGAACACCCCTGGGTTCAATCCCCAGCACCACAAAAAAAAGCAAAGAAAATAAAGCATTTTAAGGCTACACAAATATCCTGCTCCTTATCAAAATTTCCCTCTCGATTTAAGGTATGCTGATGAATTTTTGTCTGAACCCAACCTTTGTTTTTGTTTTTTTTGGTGGTTGTTTTTATCATTGGGTTACTTTTACTTTTTAATTTTTTTGTATATTTTTACTGGTACATTGTAGTCTCACATCATCAAATAATTCAGAGTGATAGGGAAGATGGTTTTATAACATGATGATTTTTATAAAATGATGATTTTTGGCCAGGCGTGGTGGCGCACGCTTGTAATCCCAGTACTTTGGGAGGTGGAGACCAGAGGATCCAGGTTTGCAGCCAGCCTCAGCTCTCTCACTCTCTCTCCCTGTCTCTCTCTCTCTCTCTCCTTAGTGAGGCCCTCCGCAACTTCGTGAGACCCGGTTTCAAAATAAAGTATAAAAAATAGGGCCAGGGGTGTAGCGCGGAGGTAGAATGCCCCTGCGTTCAATCCCTGGTACCGCAAAACAAAAAAAAAAAACAAAAAAATAAAACAAAACAAAACAAAATGATGATTTTCCAGTTCCAACACTTTTCCACATTTTCCAGTTGGCAACTACGATTCTACTGCAAGCAAGCGCCTTCCTGCCATTTACATAACCACTTACTATAGACAGGGACTCCTAGTTTTCTCGGTTGTTTATATTTCGTTACTGGACTCAGTTATCTTGGTGGGTACACTGTCCTGGATTTAGCTAGGAGAACCCACTAGCGATTGCTTCCTTCAGCCTTGTGGTGTGCTTCATTATTTTTGGAGTACTTCCTCACAAGTGGACTCACAGAATGTTCCATCTTGTGCCTTCCCTATCCCAATTGCTTCAGTTTGCTTTCAGTTTTAGGTTCTGTCTCCTTTCCAACATTGTTGATTTCATTTTCTTTTTTGAATACAGAATATACTAACACGCTCCCAAGAGTTAAAAGTTATTAATCCTTTCTGCATCTCTGCTGCCCTATTTCCCCCAAAACTCCCCATAGTGAATCAACTTCATTATTGTCTGCTTTATCCTTCCCGTGTTTCTTTTTGAAAAAATAAGCAAGTACATGTATTTTTCTTACTGCCCTTGAGTTCTTTCACATAAGGAAGCCTTCACATATATATGATGCTGTGTATTTTGTTTTTTTTCACTTAATATTCCCTGCTAACATGATATATCAGTTAGTAGAATTCTTCCACGTGCTTTTTCAAAAAATGAATATTTTGGGGTGGTACCGGAGATTGTACTACCGCTGAGCTACACCCCCAGCCCTATTTTTTATTCTTTATTTTGAAACAGGGTCTCACTAAGTTGTGGAGGGCCTCACTAAGTAGCTGAGGCTGGCTGCGAACCTGTGATCCTCCTGTCTCAGCCTCCCAAGTACTGGGATTACAAGCCTGCAACACCACACCTGGCTCAAAAAATGAAATATTTTAATAGTATTTTTTATTTTGAAATACTTTTATATTTATAGAAGAGCTATAAAGATTGTACAGAGAATCCCCATATACCCTACACTGAGCTTACCTTAATGTTAACATTTTACATAACTATGGTACCTTTATCAAAACTAAGAAATTAGCATTGATACAATATTTTTAACTAAACTACTGACTTCATTTGGATTTTACCATTCTTTTAAATTCCATGTTCTTTTTTCATTCCATGATCCAATCCAGGCTCCTATATTTTTTTTAGTTCCTCATTCTCTTTTTACAGCTGCCTATTATATGTGTATATAACATATCTAATTCAGCCATTCATCTCTACTTTGACATTTAGGTTTTTTCCAATATTTCGCAAATATAAATCCTGCTACCTATATGTTTACGTGGGTATATATTTTTGTATTATTGGGATTGTATCTTTAGGTTGAACTTGTAGAAGTATTTTTGCCAGATCAAAGGATAAATGTGTATGTTGTTTTGCTAAATATTGCCAAATTCCTCTCCACAGGAATTGGGCCTTTAATTTATATTCCCACTGGGCATGTACCAGAGTGCCTCTTTCCCCACAACTTCACCACCAACATGGATTATCAAGTTTTCGAATTTTTATCAATCTGGTGGGGAAGACATAATCTTCCAGTGTTGTTTTAATTTGTTTTTGTCTCATTTATGAAAAGTTGAATATCTTTTATATGCTAACGGACTATTTTCATATTTCTATAAATTGCTTGTATCTGCTGCCTATTTTTCTGCAGGACTTTCGGTTTTATTTTCTTTAATAGTTGAAAGGGTTTTTTTTAATAGGAAAGCTAGATGTAGAAATTTGACCTCAACTTTTCGTTTGCTTTCTGTCTTTGCTCATGATAAATTTTGCCATGCAAAGTTTTTAAGTTTTTATTTGGTCAAAATGAGCAATTCTTTCTATTATAGCATGAGGATTTTTAGGGATAGTTTAAAAGCCTTTATTTATACCCAGCGTGAGGAGGAAATCTAGGGAGTAGTCTATTGAATGCTTCTCCTAAACTCCCCAGGATGATAGATTTTATTTTTGTTCTTCCTACTTTGCTAAACTTCACATAAAAATGTAGTAATTGTAAGTCAGAAAAATAATTTTAAAAGTACACATGGAATCTCATTTCTTCTTAGGGTCTGATGCTTTTGAAGGCAAGAATTGTGCTTGCCCTGGGCTGTATGAAATGATGGGACTGAGGAGTAGAATAGCACACGTGGTATCACCAGCCTCTTCCGTCACTGCACCCCACCCCTCAGAAGGAATCTTAATTCACTGCTTCCACATTCCCGATTTAAGTTTCTTCTCCATCCTTATTGGGGAGAGTAGATGAGTAATGGCAAAGGTAAAAATGGAACAGAAGGAGATACTGGAAAGGGTCCATTTAAGATCAATTTAAGAGAATCCCTCTCCAGGGCAGGGAGTGCTTGGGAGGCTGAGACACGAGGATCACAGGTTCGAGGCCAGCTTCAGCAACCGAAGGAGATCCTGTTTCAAAATAAAAATAAATGAATAAATAAAAGGGCTGGGGGTGTAGCCGAGATGTGGCAGCTTCCAAAAAAAACAAAACAAAAGCCATGTATAATTGGCAATTGTCTTATTGATGAAATCCAGATTTTGTATTATCTGTATTTTATCTCTAAGTCATATATCTGAATTTCTAGAAGTAATGTAAATGGAAAGAGTATGAGGATGTCTAGATTGATCATGTAGGAGGGACTGGATTGGTGGGGGTAGCCAGCTGGTGTGGGAAAGACAGACTGGAGCAGCATCTTTATCCAGAGGCTGTTGGAGGTTCTCCATTACTCTTCACAGTTGTCCCTCAGATGGGATCTTCTTTGGGAAACTGACACAAAGAAAGAGCTAGAGGAAGAAACCAAAACTTAGAAGACAGTACTTAGGAGCTTGAGTGAGTGAATGAATGAATGAATCAATCAATCAATCAATCAACCAATCAAGGACAAATTATGCCAAATAGCCATTCTTTTCACCATTTGCATTACACCAAAAATGTCAGATTTAATTCCCCTGACACCAGTTATGAGGAGGTAATTGCTATTATGGTAATTATGTGTGAAAGAATGCCATTCATGTGCAAATGAATGGGTGATTTCACAGACTGTCTAATAATGAAGGGAACCAACCAACTTATTTGTTTTGAGATCTAATTAACTTTTATACATTATGAGTATAATAATTAGCGACAGAGGCAGCTGTAATCTAAACATCACACATACCATTTTGTGTATTTCTTTCTAAACTTCTACTATGCCTGTGGATCATAATAGTAGTTTCAGTGTACATAAAATTTGATAGAATGGTCTTTTTTCCTTGGCCAGTATCTATAATGTTGTCATTTTTTTTTGGGGGGGGTATCAGGGAGTGAACACAGGGCATTCTACCCTCAGAGCTACACCCCAGCACTTTTGAATTTTTATTTTGAAGCAGGGTCTCACTAAGTCCTGAGGCTGGTCTCAGACATGTGAGCCTCCTGTGTCAGCCTCCCAAGTCCTGGATTGTAGGTGTGAGCCACCACGCCTGGCTTGTTGTTATATAATTTAAGTTGTTATTTCAATAACTGGATGTGACTTCATAGTTGACTTACGAGTCTTCCTTTTCCAGCAGATGCCTTAGCTTCTAGACCAGTGGGAAGCAGACACAAATAAACATACAGTTAACATTTTTGTTCATACAATTTTCCCCACAAGTTGTGTGTTTTTTTCCTTTGGGATAGATTATAAAATGTGGATAAATGGGTTAAGTAGGTAAAACATTTAATGGCTCTTAGTAGATATTGTCAATAGATTAGAAACCCTATGTAATTACACATTGCTTGCTTTCAGGATTATAGTTATTTAAATGGTTTTAAACTTTAATGTCTTAGCCAGGCATGGTACAACAGGCCTGTAATCCCAGTGCTTGGGAGGCTAAGACAGGAAGATCACAGGTTAGAGGCCAGCCTCAGCAACTTAATGAGTTCCTGTTTCAGAATAAAAAATAAAAAGGGCTGGGGAGTAGCTCAGAGTTAGAATGCCTCTGGGTTTAGCCTCTAGTACCAAAAAAAAAAGAAGTTAATGTCTTACTGTTTTAATTTTGTCTTTGCTTGATTATAAGGTTGAATATGTTTTCATATGTGCCAAGTTAATGCCCTTTTCTATAAATTACATGTTAATACCCTTTGCATATTTGCATGAGTATTGAGCAGCCCACATATATTCATTTTATTAAATTTCCAATGTTATAAGGTGCTGTTGCCTAGAACTTAAGTGTCCTATTTTATACGATGTAGAACCCATAGAACGTATGGGAAGGAGACATTCCATCCCTTTGTTCCATCACCAGTTCTTGTGGCTAAAGAGTTACAGCAAGCTGAGAAAAGGTCTGCATTTGGGACCCTGTCTTTTCCCCAAGGTAGGAAAGTTGAAAGTAGGGCTCTTGATTCGCCTGACATTGGTTGGCAAGGCCTGGTCTGTCGATGTGAGTATATTGGGCCCCAGAGTGATCGGAGTGACTTTTCTCCATCTATACTGTTGTAAGTCCTCTCATACTTCAAAACATTTTCCTTAAAAAATTTTAGTTGTTTGTTTTGTTACTGGGGATCAGATCCAGGGTCATTCAACCTTCAAGCTACACCCCTAGTCCTTTTTATTTATTTTTTTAATTTGAAACAGGATCTCACCAAGTTGCTGAGGGTGTCCCTTAGTTGCTGAGGCTGGCCTCAAACCTGTGATCCTCCTGTCTCAGCCTCCCAAGTCTTCAGATTACCCGTGTGCATCATCACGCCAGACTTTCTTTTCGAAATTTAAATAAGCCTTCTGGAAATGTGGCATGTAGCAGATCATTAGGTAGAATCATCTGAACTTAATGTTTTTCCACTCAGAAACATAGAAGTATCACTTGGTCTGTTAGACAGCACTTCCTTCTAATGCCCTACCTGTTTGACGTTAGGGGAGAGCCCTACTACAACGATCCAGAAGAAGATCCCAAGCTAGCCCACATGAGGATCTCCAGGCTCACTCTGAATCTATTATCTATTGGGATTGCCTGGGACCCAACTGCTGCTCCTGTTAGTGGGCTCTTGCTCTGCTACTTTTCAGTACTCATTCATTCATTTCTTCATATATATATATATATATATATATATATATATATGTGTGTGTGTGTGTATATATATATATATGTGTATATATATATTTTTTTTGATCCCCCTCTAAAGGCATCGACAATTTTGAAACATCATATAGACTGTAGGTCTATTTACCAACTGGGAAAGGTTTTCTCATCCCACTTCCCTTCTTCACAATTACAAAGTCAATGGTGGAATTCAAGGGAGCGTTTTCTATCAAGCAATATGTGTAGAAGTCAATTTTCAAGAAGTAGTGAAACAATAAAATGGTTTCTAAGCCAGGCATGGTGGCACATGCCTGTAATCCCAGTACTTGGGATGCTGAGACAGGAGGATTGCAGGTTGGAGGATAGCTTCAGCAAAGTAACGAGTCATTTAGCGACCTAGTGAGACCCTGTTTCAAAATAAAAAATAAAATGGGGCTGGGGGTGTAGAGGTAGAATGCCCCTGGGTTCAACAACAACAAAAAAAAGGCTTCTTATACTACTATAATATAATTACGAAACAGTAGATTAAGACAATCATTTGCTATGCAAATATTTTATTTCCTGTTCAGCTGTCAAAAAAGTCCTGTCTAAGTTTTACTCTTGTATTCACCCCTTTTCTGCTCATGACTTGCTCCTTTTATCTAGGTTCCCCCAAGTTTTTTTTTTTTTTTTTTGCAGTACCGGGATTGAATCCAGAGGCGTTCTACCTCCGCGCTACACCCCCGGCCCTATTTTTTATACTTTATTTTGAAACCGGGTCTCACGAAGTTGAGGAGGGCCTCACTAAGTAGAGAGAGAGACAGGGAGAGAGAGAGAGACAGAGAGCTGAGGCCGGCCGCAAACCCGGATCCTCTGGTCTCCGCCTCCCAAAGTACTGGGATTACAAGCGTGCACCACCA
>PVJS01015968.1:0-38123 GCA_004027185.1 Glis glis
CGAGGCTGGCTGCGAACCCGGATCCTCCGGTCTCCGCCTCCCAAAGTACTGGGATTACAAGCTTGCGCCACCACGCCCAGCTTTTTTTATTCTTTATTTTTGAAACAGCATCTCAGTAAGTTGTGGAGGGCCTAAGTAGCTGAGGCTGGCCATGAACCTGCGATCCTCCTGTCTCAGCCTCCCAAGTACTGGGATTACAAGTGTGCACCACCACGCCTGGCTATTAGATCCTTTTTGCACACTAATTGTAGCTTTTAAAAATTGGTGTTTAATAATTCCATCATTTAAATTACCTCTGGGTCTGGCTCTATTGATTGTTTTCTCTCTATATATATGTATGTATTTATTTATTTTGTGGCACTGGGAATTAAATGCAGGGATGTTCTACCTCTGAGGTACACTACCAGCCCTGCCTCATTTTATTTTTTATTTTGAAACAGGGTCTCCCTAAATTGATGAAGCTGGTCTCAAATCAGCAATTCTCCTGTCTCAGCCTCCCAAGTACTGGGATTATAAGGGTGCACCACCAAGCCCAGCTGTTTTCTATTTTTAGATTGATTTCTTTCCTTGCTTCATTTTATGTCTCATAATTTTTAACTGAATGCTTGACATTGAGTATAACACAACAGATACTGATGTTTGTAAATTGGCTTATGCCTAGAAATAGACACACTTTTTCTTATAACTGGCTGCTATAGAGATTGTTGATTCTATCTCCTCAGTAATAGAGCTGAGTTCAGGCTTTGATGTTGCTAATGTTACGTCCGGTGCATTACAGCCTCACATTATTTTTTCTAGTGGGGAGCTATTCAGCAGACTTGAATAATAACTATCTTAGATTACACATGAAGGTAAAATAAGAACTTCAGGTCCTTCCATCATTTTATGGAAAAAGAAGATATACTAAACAAAAGAAGTTTAAGAAAAAAATTGTATGTTCAATATTTTGATTGAAACTATTTTAGGAACAGTTATTGAATTCTCAGTCCAGAGAGATATGTATATTTCACACAAACACATATATGAATGCCAAATTAGAAACAAATATACGATTTGATATATAAAATATATATATAATTATACCTTAATTTTCTAATCACATGTATTCAAAATGAACTATATATTTGTATCTAACTTGTCACTCTTACAAATTTTTTTGTATTCAAGATTCTGAATTTCTTCTCTTTCTTAGACTACTAAAAATTCTCTTTTACAACTTGTGTTTAAACTATAAGAAAAATGTCAACGAAGATATCCATATGTCTGTATGTTACCCTTTTTAGGTGGCTAAAAATGGCTGTCAATGACAAGAGTATATGGCAGACTTTTTAATAAGCAAAATTGTGGGTAATTTAACAGTGGTCAAAACAGGTCACCAACTGCTGTGTGCATGTATATCACTATCACTATGAACTACATTATGATGTGAGACTATAAGACTATGATGTATCAATAAAAGTTTAAAAAATAATAAAAATAAAAATGAATACAAAATTAAAAATAACAAAAAACAAAACAAAAAAGAAATTATATATGTATGTATCTGTGTCTGTACTTGTATATATATATATTATTATACATGCATGTATATTTATATGTATTTGTATAGAGATATAAATACATATATTTGTGTTTCTATTGTATTCAAATATTCAACTGGAAAAATAATTTGCAAGTCTTCTAAAATGTTCACATCTTTGATTATCTATTGCATAGTAGCAAACATCTGAGGCAATGAAAGTTTTTTATTTAAAACTCAGCTTTGAGGGTTGACAGTAAAGACTTACTGAAGCACTCTAATGCACTTTTCTGTTAAAACTGATTTCACATTTTTGCTTTCTTTTTTTTTCTTTTCGGTACTGGGGATTGAACCCAGGGGCGTTCTACCTCCAAGCTACACCCCCGGCCCTATTTTTTATACTTTATTTTGAAACCGGGTCTCACGAAGTTGCGGAGGGCCTCACTAGGTAGAGAGAAAGAGAGAGAGAGAGAAGGAGAGAGAGAGAGAGAGAGAGAGAGAGAGAGCTGAGGCTGGCCGTGAACCCGGATCCTCCGGTCTCCGCCTCCCAAAGTACTGGGATTACAAGCGTGCGCCACCACGCCTGGCCACATTTTAGCTTTCTATAATACCTCTTCATTTATTCCAAACAAATGTCTCTCATGAAAAAAATATACTGCCCATAGACAATAAATCTCAAATACAGATAATACTTGTACTCCAATTACATTTGCATTTGAAACTGGTGCACTAGATATTGATAAAATTTTAATAACAACTACCTAGTTATGTAGTTAGGAAATAAGGACTTAAAGCAAGTTATACTTATATCCATTATTATATCCCATGTCACAATATTAAGGAACTTCTATTCCACTGTATTCAGTGGTATGGTAACACATTTTTTCTTGATTATAAAATGTTAGGCTGGGCGTGGTGGCGCATGCTTGTAGTCCCAGTACTTGGGAGGCTGAGACCTGAGGATCCATGTTTGGAGCCAGCCTCATACTTAGTGAGGCCCTCTGCAACTTCGTGAGACTTTGTTTCAAAATAAATAACAAAAAATAGGGCTGTCCCCAGTACTCCAAAAATAAATAAATAAATAAATAAATAAATAAATAAGTAAATACATACATACATGCATACATAAAATGTTACAAATTTACACAAAAAATAAAGAAATACGGATAAGCAAAAATGTGTAATAATAATAAACAATTCCATTATCTAGAATAATCTGCTAGTATTTTGGCAAGTATAATTCCAGGAAGGAAAAAATGATAATTTCAACTCCTGATTTCACTTCCTAAAGATCTAAGTTCTGTTCCTATAGACTCCTTGGTATATTTACAAAAGAATTAAAGTTAGAATACTATAGTGATACATGCATCCCCCTGTTTATAGCAGCACAATACACAAGAGCCAAATTATAGAACCAACCTAGGTATCCATCAACAGATGAATGGATAAAGAAAATGTGGTATATACACACAGTGGAATTTTATACAGCTGTAAAGAAGAACAAAATTGCATCATTCGCAGGTGAGATCAGCCAGTCTCAGAGAGTTAAGGGTCAAATGGTTTCTCTCATGTGAACGCTAGAGAGAAAATAGAAAACAAAAGGGACTTCAGATAAACTGGGAGAGAGATCAGTAGAATAGTGAAAGTGGAGTGGGGGAGGGAGGTGGGGAAGAGACGGGGAAAAGGAGAATTGAGGAAGGAAACAGTTCAAATGTTATGTGCATAAATGAAGGTATCACTACTAATATCACTAATATGTACGGGGAGGTAAGAGGGAGTAAGTAGGATGGGAGGTGGAAGGAAACACCAAGTGATGTGTGCACATATGAATGTACCACTTTGAATCTCACTATGATGTATAATTACAATGCAGCAGTAAAATTATTAAGAAAAATTTAAAAAGTAAAATTTAAAAAATAAAAAAAGAATCAGGGTCTGAGTAAGCTATTGTGACTGGGGTTCTAAGGGGGAGCTCATGCAGTTTAATCTATACTCATTTCCTCTCCAGACTCAAAGATGAAGGAACAGTACAGAAAGCCTACAACAAAACTTACTCTGTTTATCGCACACAAATAGCTAATGTTTACACTTCATTTGCTCAACTTGTGAATTCAGACTTTGTACTGTTAAAAAGACATCACGCATTTCAATGAAATGTTCCATGAATTATTCAATATGCAATATACCAAGGAGTGGGAAGAGCATTAATTTGCCTTCGTGAAACTGGCATATACAGTTTTCTTGGCCCTTCTGTCATTTTATCTATAGAATTAATATGATGCACATAGCACTCTTGAAACAATTGTGGACTTAAAGATGTTCAAACAGTGATTGATTTCATTTAAAGCTTTTTAATCATTTATCTGAAACTCGTAAGTGCCCAGTGAGAAAAAGGGCAGATACAAGAATACCAAAGAGCAGTTGTCCTTGACGAATTTAATTGGGATACCTGGTATTTCTCAGCATTAGTCAGGAGTTGTCTTTTCTCTGCCTCACTACAGTCATACTGTGGCCCTTTGATAATGATATTCCTAAAGCTGTTTATGATAGACCAATCTAATGGCCCAAATTATGATCTCATGCACAGAATTTTACAATTGTATTCTGGGGAGGAGATAATGCAGTTTATAAGTTTTTTGTTCAATTCTTCATATTGTACTTTGCATGAAGTCTTGTCAACAATAGTTATCAGACCAATAATAGGGATGATGAAATACTCATTGGCTTCAAAACAAAATCTGATTTCAGTTTATTAATAAACCATTTGAAGAAAAGAAAAACAGACACTTCCCTGTAAAACAACTGAGATGGATTTTAAAATAATCCACAGGAAAATTTATTTAAAACCTTGTTCCAGCTCAACCTTCTTATCTCAATCTTCCTTATCTCAACAGATAAGTCAGGGATGTATATCTAGTTTTCTGTTACTGTAATCTAAGGGCATAAGAAAAAACTATGCAAATATTACGCATTATGTCTCATGATATATTCTAGCCATTTATTTTTCAGCTGTAATGGAACTCATGGCCAGATGTTTCTTTTTTAAATTATAAATTGACAATTTATAATTTTATATATTTATAGACTACACAGTGATGTGCTTTATGAACACAATGTTATTAAAGCCAAAATAGTATTCTATTACTTATATATACTGCATTTCTTTGTCCATTCATATGTTGAGCACTTAGGTTGACTCTATAACTTGGCTATTGTAAATAGTGGTATAATAAACATGGAAGTGCAGACATCTCTTCAGCAAACTCCTTTCAAATTTTGGGAAAAATACTCAAAAATGGAACTGTGGGATCATATGATAATTCTATTTTCAGTTTTCTGAGGAAACTCCATGGAGTTTTCCACAGTGGCTTTCCAATTTATATTCCCACTAAGAGTGTATAGGAGTTTCCTTTTCTCCACATTTTGCCAACACTTATCTTTTGTCTCTTTATAATAGCTATTCTGACAGGTATGGATTATATGTCATTGATTTTAATTTGCATTTCCTTAATGATTACTGATGTTGGGCATTTTCTATATATCTGTTGGCCATTTTTATGTGTTCTTAGAGAAATAACTATTTGTGGCCCTTGCTAATTTTTAATTAGGTCTTTTGTTTTTTGCTACTGAGTTTATGAGGTCTTCATCTATTTTGGGTATTAACCCCCTACTGGATCTATGGCCTGCAGATATTTTCTCCAAATACATAGGTTGTCCCTGCACATTATTGTTTCCTTTGCTATGCAGGAGCTTTTTAGTTTGATGTAATCACGTTTATCTCTTTGTACTTTTGTTGCCTGTGCTTTGAGTGTTAAATCCAAAATACCAGTGTTGCTATAGGTTTCCCCTTGTATTTTCTTCTTACAGTTTAATTTCTGGCCTTATATTTAAGTCTTAAGCCATTTTGAGTTGATTTTCTCTATGATGAGTGATAAAAGTCCAATTTTATTCTTCTACTTGTAGATATCCACTTTCCCCAGCACCGTTTATTAAAGATACTATCCTTTGGTATAATGCTCTCTTTTGGTTTCTGTTTGCATGGAATATCTTTTCACACCCCTTAATTTTTTTTCACAGAGTCTGATGTAATTGGAGAATATATGCAAATTAAGGTAACAAAAAGTCTACCAAGTTCACAAACAACTGATTTGTTAGGAATCATCCTGATTAGAGGATCTGCAGTTCTGTCTTAATTGTTTTTGTTCTTTCAAATTAACAGAAACCTTTAAACTTAAACTTAACATAGTGATTTGGGTTCTTTCTTCTGTGTGCTGATTGCCATTGTTGATATTGGCTAGAGGGAATTACGAAGCCAAGACAACCTTGCTTAGCATGTTTCTCTCCCAGGGCTGTTGTGGTGGAAGACAGACTTCATGGAAGTTCAAAGTGATTACAATGTCTTAAAAAAAAACTCCTAAGGATTACAGACAGAGGGTGCCTTAACGCACAGTATTAAGATGGACTGACAAGTATTGGTTTAATGCTAGTCTGGCTCATCTTGTTGGGATGGGGCAGATGGTTTGCAGTTGATTAAATCACCCAGTGAATTCTTCCCCACTGACCAGCCATCCAAATGACAGAGAAATAAATAAAAGCCAGGATAAGAAAACATGGGTCACACCCCTTAATTTTGAATCCCTGCTTGTCCTTAAATGAAGGTAAGATGAGTGTCTTACATGCAACATATACTTGGGTCTTGTTTGTTTGTTCCTTTAATCCATTTAGTTACTCTATCTTTTATTAGAGAATTTAATCCATTTATATTTGAGGTAATTATTAGTAGATACTTGTTAGTAGATAAGGATATACTACTGCTATTTTGTTAGCTATTTTCTGCTTGTTTTAAAGATACTACATTGTTTTTTTTCTTTCTTTCTTGATGTGTTCTTTTGTGTTTGATGATTTTCTATAGTGGTAGCTTTTGAATCCACTTGAGTGTGTGTGTTTGTGTGTGTGTGTGTATGTGTGTGTGTGCACACACACTTACATTCTTGATTTTTTGCGTTGTGGTTACCAAGAAACTTACATATAGCGTTTTATATTTATAACAGCCTATATAAGCTGAAAACTTATTTAGTGCACAGAACAACTCTGCCTTTTACTCTCCCATGCACAGTTCATGTTTTCTTGATGTCAGAATTCACATCATTTCATAACGTGTATTCCTTGACAATTTGTTTTAGCAATAGTTGTTATTAATACTTTTATCTTTTAACCCTTGTACTAGGGGGCAATGCAGTCAGAGGAAGACTTTCTTCCTATACTTCTTATTTGGATTTCATTTAGTTCTGTGGATAAAATGGGTGCCTCGGGCTAGTTTGCAAGTATTTGGGTTTTTCAAAAGATAGTTGTGAGTTGAACTCTCTTTTGGGGGAAGGGGCATGTTTGAAGCCTGAGACTTCCTATTCCATCATCTGCGGGGCCCTTTACTCGGTGCCATGAAAGGGCCCGGTGGACTGGCAGAAGCCTGCTCTGTAGTACCGGGCCTCTCCCACGTGGCAGTAATTCAGCATATTAATGGCAAAGATGGCGCTGGCGAATTTCTCAGGGGGAGGTCCCGCAGGTAGTCCCGGAGGTAGCCTCAGGAGGGCTGTGATAGGTAGTTACCTCCTTCCGTATTCACAGACGCAGGCGTCTCTACCTATGATAGATCCCAGGAGAGCGTGGTGCCACACCCTACTAATTGCGAACTTCCTATGTTGCCTCTACTATAAAAGAGAGATGTGGCTTTCTAATAAACGAGTTCTTGCCAGACTTGACTCCTGGTTGGAGGTATGGTTATTTCTCCAACCGTCCAGTGTTCTGCCCCCCTCAGTCAGCTTCGCATCTCTCTCTCGGGCTGGCCCCGAGAGACCGATGCCCCGACTATCATCTTTCTGATATTACTTATTAGAGGTGTTTCTTATCAGTAAATTTTAATTAGATACAGTTTTGTCATGTAGTTCTTATTTGTGTTTATAGTGTTTCTGAGCTTTACATACAACCATCTTTAAATATTTGTGTGAATGCTTTTCTTTTGGGGACTTTGACTGAAAATCTGTCTTATCAAGCTGGGAGGTATCCTCAATACCAGGCTTTGTGCTCCAAAGATGCTCTCAGCCTGACTGTATATCTAAATACTTCTGGTCCTGCTCAAATTCCTTTCTCTCTTCTATTCTTCACCAAGTTCCAACCCCATCGTATGCACATTTTGATTTTCATTTTGTTTTTGTTCTTATATTTAGGCTTAGGGCTAAAAAATAAAGGAAAAACAAAAATGGAAGAAAGGGAAAAATAAAATAGTATAATGATGGAAGCTATTGGATAAAAATGATCCCCTTTCATCACGTTGTTATTTTTTAGTAACTTAATTACCTTCTCTTTTAACATTCAAAATACAAAAAGAAAATCATCAAACTCAAGTATAAGTGTCTAACCCATAGCTTATTACTTATTGAAATAGTTATAGTACAAACATGCCCTTCTAAAATGACACAAATGTATACTCAGTAAAAGATCAAAAAATGCCAAGTGAGAAAGGGGTCACTAAATGCCTATAACTTCTGCAGACTAGGGACTGTTTAGCCACCAGTAGCAGACCCATTTGAATTTGTTTTCACCAATTCAAATTGCATAAAGTTACTCCAAAACTGAATATGGGAGCCCAATTTTTTAAGTCTGCTGTCAAATTACTTTCCATTTATGAATACATATAATGTTCTATCTTAGTCAATTAACAAGCTATACAGAAGAGAGATAACAAGCAGACCTGAGGCTACTATCCTTAGATACGCTTTGGTTGGAGTCTGAGAGCTTAAATAGTAAACAGTTCTCTGTACTGATATAAAAGTTTCCTTAAATGATAAAAGCATCTCACTATGCCTAGACTGTCCAAACAACATGCTTCCTCTGCTGAACACCTACTTTCCATCTAGGAATCAGGAATTTTGGCCCATTTAAGGAAGATGATCCCTTTACAATCATTCTTCAGTGAAAACCCGGGGTGCTGAGACTCTAATAAGCTTTCCTGGTAGACAACACTTCACACATATCGTCACAGCTGGTCGCTAGAGGGACTCCATTGGGAGAGGACTCTTGGGAGCTTGTGCCTGGCTTCCCACAGACATCTCCCCTGTGCCTTTGTCATGTGCTGATTTTGCTTTGTGTCCTTCACTATAATAAATATTAGATGTGAATGCACTATATCCTGCATCCGGTGAGTCCTTTTAGTAAATCACTGAACCTAGGAGGGGTCTGGGATATCTATGATGTATTAGGTTTGCTTGAAACATCTACATTAAGACATAGAGAAAGAGTTCAAATAATATCATGTCCATATATGAAGGTATTATTACCAATCTCACTATCTGCGAGTGGGCGGGATGCAGAGTGAAATACACCAAGTGATATGTGCATATATGAATGTGTCGCATTGAGTCTCACTGTGTTGTATAATTACTTTTTTAAATACGTTAAATACGTTTTTATTGGTGCATTGAGTATCAGTTTGGTGTTAACATACACGCACACAGCTCTTGGTGTCCCTCCCCCCCGCCTCCCCCCCAACATGTAGCACTGAGAATGATGTTGGTATAATCTCATATGTACACATTGTTTATGATAGTAATTCCATAGATTCACTTCTTTCTTGCCCTTCCCCTTCCCTTGTACCCCTTCCTTTGCACAACTGAGGGTTCTCTGTTGTCATTAGAGTCCCTTTTGTGTCCCCACTACTCCCTAGGTTGCGCATATTAATGAAAACATATGTCCCTTCTTTTTTTGTGATTGGCTACTCTCACTTAACATAATGTTCTCCAGATCTTTCCATTTTCTTGCAAATGCTGTTATTTTGTTCTTCTTTATTGCTGAGTAGAATTCCATTGTGTGTATTTCCCATAATTTTGTAATCCATTCATCTGTTGATGGATATCTAGGTTGGTTCCATAATTTGGCCACTGTGAATTGTGCTGCTATGAACATGGGTATGCATATATTACTGTGTTGTATAATTATAATGCACCAATAAAAGTATAAAAACTAAAAAAAGATATACAGATGTTAAATAAGTTATTGATACATTTTTGTGAGCAGAATTATGCTTAGTGAAACCAAGACAACTAAGTAGCCTGGCCTGATTTTAGGAGACACAATATGTTTGCTAAGAAATACCTAAAAAGAACGAAATCAAAAACTTTAATTAACCAATTCAAACTAGAATAGGCAAGAATAAAAGTTTATTTTTATGGACATTTTGAGGATGCAGGCACCTCATTCAGGTTATCAGAAAAGCTAGAGGCATGTAACTTAGCCTTATAAGAACAAGTGGATTTTGACAGATTACAATACCTGGAGGCAGGAGAAAGGAAGTTTTGGAAGGTAAGGGGAAAATTGCAAATGGGTAGATGGTAAGACCACCAATGTGAAATATAGAGTATATTGGGGGAATAAAATATATAATAATTATTGTGTATGGCACAAAGTATTATTTTCAAATGCTAGTTAAAATCCTAATAATTTGAATGCCTTATTTTTAACTCAGTCTTATGTAAAACTAATGGATCATTATACAAGGCCCATCAAAATTCAATGATGTTTTAGAAGTGTTGCTTTTACTAAACTCAAGCACAGAACTTATATTCTGCAGGTTTCTAATCATGCTTTTCTTTTCTGCCTCTCCTTCATTAAGGTCCATCATGAGTGAGGAATGGGACTCAAATTCTTCAGAAAACTGGGAAAACATCTGGAGTGTCAATAACACACAGCATCGTCTGCACTCAGATATTAATATTACCTATGTGAACTACTATCTCCACCAGCCGCAAGTGGCGGCAATCTTCATTATTTCCTACTCTCTGATCTTCTTCTTTTGCATGCTGGGAAATACCGTAGTTTGCATTATTGTTACAAGGAACAAACATATGCACACAGTCACTAATCTCTTCATCTTAAACCTGGCCATCAGCGATTTGCTAGTTGGCATATTCTGTATGCCTATAACACTGGTGGACAATATTATAGCAGGTATGTTGACTTGTGTTCAGTGCGAAGATGATAGGAAAAAAAATGTTTGCTACATTTCGCTGTAGCCAGGGCAGGGCCATTCATTCAGTCATTCATCCACAAGTATTTATAGAGGACCAGAACTACTCCATACTCCTCATGGGGTGTGCATTCTAAAAAAGGAGACAGGCAATAAAAAGATACATAATGTGAGAATAAGAATAATCATGGCTGGGTGTGGTGGCACACGCTTGTAATCCCAGTACTTGGGAGGCTGAGACCGGAGGATCTGGGTTCGTGGCCAGCCTCAGCTACTTAGTGAGGCCCTTTGCAACTTAGTGAGACCCTGTTTCAAAATAAAAGGATAAAAAATAGGGCTGGGGGTGTAGCTTGGAGGTAGAATGCCCCTGGGTTCCATCCCTAGTACCGCAAAATAAAAAAAAGAATAATTATGGAGAAAAATAAAGCAAGTGACAGAGATGGAGAGTGGAGGCTGCTCAATTTACAGTGCTCACTGGGAATAATCAGAGTGTGAGATCTAGCACTTCTTAGCGAAACTTTTGAATTTGTTTAATACAGACCCAGGTACAAATAATGCTGCATAAATATTATTAAGTATATTATGGACTATAAAATTCAAACGATGCACTCTAACATATCATAGAACTTTCAGCCTAATGTAGACAGTGAGGCCCTGCTGTGGTTAGCCAGAGAGGTTTCTATCAGTTTCTGAGGGAAGATGAAGCAGTCTCAATGATTTCTCAAAAAGTAGTAAGATACCTGTGCAACCCGAGTCACTTCACATTGTGGTCAGGGCCCCTCCCTTCTAGTACTTCTGAGTTCGTGTTGTTGCTTCTTCAAGGGGCCCAGGAACAGTGCATTTTCAGGTCTCAGTGGAGTTTTGATACATAGAACTAGCTTAATATTTGTTGTATTAATTAATGAACAATACTAAAGAGATTCATGTTCAAATCTGTAAGAGAAAAAAGTGGAGCGATCGCAGCATACTGGATCTATCCAGAGCCACAGGACTCATATCGTAGCGCTCATTTTTCACAGAACAACTAAAGACTAGGAAAAGAGCTTTCTCTCTGGAGTTCTCATCTGTTCCTTTCCTGTCTCTGGAGAAGGAGCCAAGGAGAATTCAGGGTGCTCATTCTACCAGTTATGTTGTGAATATGTTATGAGCATTTATGGTGTTTGTTACTAAACAAACATTTATTGAAAGTGTAGCATGCTGAAGATACTGTGCGAGGCAAAAAGGGTAAAAGGATTGATGAAAATTACTGTCATTGCTCTCAGGGGAGTCATACTTCCCAGAAGTGCTCTTGATATTTTCCCCTACAAATATTTTAAATTAAGTTATTATTTAAAATATTTTTGCATATAAATGACCCCACCTTACCTTTGATTTCCATTCTCAGGAGACAGCCACTATCAGCATTTTTGCCTTTATTTCTGGGAATTATTACTATATTTCTAAATAACGTTTTCAATATGATATGTTGTTGTCAAACTGTAGAAGTTACGCCTTTTGTTCTCGTAATCCCCTTCCACTACACAAGCCTAAGTAGGCATCCACACAGTTTGCCTTCCTCCTCCCCCCAATATAACAATGTCGTAGTTCTATGAGAGTATGCATACCTATTTTATGTTATTTCACATCTGCTGAACCATGGAAAATGCTATGATACCACCTTCTCTCTTATAAATTTTTCCTTGTTTGTTTTCCTGGATATACTAAGGGCATAATACTTTGATTTGGTTCATTTTTGCTGTGTGCCTACCAGTAATACTTCCTCATATTCTATTCCCGGAGTGTTACTCTCACGTTAATAATGTCAAATATATCCAGTGACCAGCAACCTGTAAGTTGCATCTTCTTCCTGGAAGCACCTCTCCCTGTGCTCTCTGCTGTCTGGGCGTGTTGCTCTCCGAGTTATTAGGTCGTGGCACTCAGACATTGCTCTGAGATATCTGTTTACTGATAACCTGACACTTAATCTTTACCTCTCTTGGTGCTCAGTTTCCTGTTCCTTGTTTTGTTTTTTGTTTTTGGATGCCATGTCTTCTTCTTTCCTGTTTTTTTTTTCTTTCCTGAGAAATATCACTTAGGGATAACACATATTTGAGATCTTCTATTCGTATATGTCTGAAAGTATCTTTGTTCTGCCGTCACACATGATTATAGATAGCTGTAGGAAAAAATGTGGTTCGGAAATCTCCTCCCTCTGAGTTTTAAAGGGATCGCTCTCTTATTACTGCTGAAAAACCTGGTGCCATTTGACTCCTGATTCTTTTGCTCATGATTTGCATATTTTCTTCACAAAAGCATTTTGCCCTTCTCTTCATCTCTTGTGTTCTGAATTTTATGAAATTCCACCTGTACTAAGTCTTTGTGTTATTCATTTATTACACTGGATACAAACTAGACATTTCAATCAGAAAATGAATGTTCTTCAAGCCTAGGGATTTTTCTTATAGGGGTCTTTGCATCTTCCTTTCTTCTGGTTGTATTAATCAGATATTGGAGATTCTAGGTTTCTCTTTTGCTCATCTTTTCTCTTCCATTTTCTGCCCCATATTGTTGTATTTTCAAGGATTCTCTCAACTTTTTCTTCCAAAATTTGTGTTAAGTTCTTCACTTCCATTTTCATATCTTAAATACTTTGAACTATTTTTATTTCTTACATATTTCTTATACTATCGTGTATATTCTGATATTATTAATACTATTTTTGTTTTCCATTTTTCATATCAATTTCCCCTTGTTTCTTCCTGTGTTTCAATCCCTTTCTTTTGTATTTGAGGCTTCTCCAGTATTAACTGCTACTTTGGGGGTTTCTGAGTGAGGCTCTATGTGGCTTCTGGGAGGTTCTGAATGCTTGGGGGTTGGAGGTTGAGGCTAGACCACTCCCTGCTTACATAGTCCAGATCTTTCTTGGGAAAATCCACAGCAGCCAAATCTGCATGTCAGAGATTTTGGAGGGATAATTTTGCCCTGAAGGAAATTCTCTGATTTGCTGCTATAGGCATGTAAGGCTGGCTGCTGCACTTGGGAGCACATTGGGTCTCTGACTCAGCAGCTCTGCTGTGCAAGCTCAGGCTGTGGCTTAATCCTTCTGGGCCTCTAAGGAGTCCAGACCCCTGTGCCTCCAGCCTCAGCACTGAGAGCACTGCTTCCTCCATTCTTTCCCTGGCATGGGAGGAAAGCCAGTGGCATTTTTCTGGGTTTAAACATAATTCCCAGCGATCGTGTGGTTTTTCCCAACTTCACACAGTAGTGTCTAGCACCTCAATTTCTAGGGAGTTATGTTCTTTTTTTGTTCTAGTGCTATCATTTCAGTGGAGTTTGCTGAGGGATATAAGGTAAACCTTGTGCTTATTTGTCCATGTTGGACCAATGGCTGCACATTCTCTTTTGCATTTTTTAAAAATAATACTATTACAACCTAACAAATTTTAGAAATGGGAAGACATTCTCTTTTGTTTCCATTCAATAGTCACTCAAGCACCTATTTTAAAATGATCTAGATAGGTGGTGCTGTTTTTCTATTTTTTAAATAAATATGCTTGTATTATTTAGGCTATTTGAAATATTTTAAACTAGATAAGAATATCACACTTTGTAAAAATAAAGTACAGAACATTTTTAAAAATACATTTTAAAAAATCTAAAAAATGTGGATAGAATATTTGCAAATGGAAAAATAGCGTTACTTTCCTTTAATAGCAAATGTTTATTTAGAATATCAAACTGCTATAATGATTTTACTGACTTATTTTATAAATTGTCTAGTAACTATCCTGGTGCAGTAGTGCACATCTGTAATCCCAGTACTTGGGAGGCTGAGACCAGAGGATTGTCGGTTCAAAGCCAGCCTCAGCAACTTAGGGAGGTCCTCAGCAACCTAATGAAACCCTGTTTCAAAATAAATAAAATAGGGTCAAAATGAAAAATAAAATAGGGCTGGGGGTGTAGCTCAGAGGTAGAATGCCCCTGGCTTCAATCCCTGGTACCCCCCCATTTTTTTCCTAGCAACTACAATTCAGTTAGGAATCAATTCAAATAGACTACTACTTTTGCCTATGCAAAGTGCTCTTCATTCTGGAAGTAGTTATGATGTAAATTGTATTATTATGTTATTTATAAGTAAACATGGCTTATTTATTCTCTATATAAACTCCTGATTCTTCATAATTTATGGGGTATATTTCCAACTTAGAAAACCAACATTCTGACCATTTTATTCATTTAAAGAACATTATCATATAAGGGTTAATGGTTTAGATTCTGGAAACCTATTGCCTGGGTTTAGATCCTTACTGTGCAGCTAACTAACTCTGTCAAGGTATGTGATATTTGTGTTTGTTACCTTGTCTACACATATCATGAGAATCATCAAGCCTTCAGAAGCTTGTCATGGGGATTGGCTATGTTAATAGATGCAAAGCATTTATTATAGTGCCTAGAATGTAGTAATTACTATGTAAGATCTGACATTGTCATTAGTATACTAAAAAAAAAAGAGCTCTGGAGAAATTAGTGAAAACACTGGGAAACATTCTCAATGGCTATCATCAAGAAAAGAGTTGAGCCAGGTATGGTGGTGCACACCTGTAATCCCAGTACTTAGGAAGCTGAGATTTTAGTAAGGCCCTCATTAATTTAGTGAGACATTGTTTCAAAATAAAAAATAGAATAGAGCTGAGGGTGTTGCTCAGTGGCAGAATGCCCCTGGGTTCAATCCCCAGTACCACAAGAAAAGAAAAAGAATGAAAAAAGAAACAAAACCAGTTGCATTAATCTTGATTTCACACCTTTCTGTTCATATTTTCAGCACAATAAAATCAAATGACCTTTTCAAAGACTGTTCCATCTCCTTTTCAGGATGGCCATTTGGAAGCAGCACGTGCAAGATCAGCGGGCTGGTCCAGGGAATATCAGTCGCGGCTTCAGTCTTCACTTTGGTTGCAATAGCAGTGGATAGGTGAGTCAGCACCAATCTCAATCCAGATAAACAGGCATGTCGGCAACTAATCTGCCGGAAAAATACATAATCTACTACAGTTGAGCAAATCCTTTCCAAATAGTATTCATGATACTTAACTCTAAGGGTAAGATATATACCAGACCCTGTTTCAAAATAAAGAATAAAAATAAAATAGGGCTGGGGGTGTAGCTTGGAGGTAGAATACCCCTGGGTTCAATTCTCCATACTGCCAATAAAGAAATAAATGAATAAATAAATAAATGAATAAATCTATGGATTTCTGTATTTTGAAATAATAAAATTAGAGATAGTATAAATTTCGCCATAGATCACACTAGAATCTAGAACTTTATAATGGTGGAAATACAGGCATGCTGAAATGAATCTGAAATGTCGTCCAAATTCTAAGGCTAAAAAGCATTTGTTTTTCCATTTACTTATGCACTTTGTTGAGAGTTTATGATGGGCTGGGTGCTGGGCTGGTTTTGTAGCATCTAAAACAAATAAGATCAAGTATTGCCTCAGGAGGTCTACAAGTAGGAAGAGTACACAGACCCATCTAAAAATACTTACAAATCATGTTCTTTAATAGGGGTTCAGTACAGCCATGGAAAGGAGAGAATAAGAAATGCCACCTGTTAAAACAGGGAGTGTTAGATTCAAAGAAGAGGTGAGACTTGTTTAAATCTTGGGGAATCAAAAACTTACCTTGGGAAGACACTGAGAAAAGGTCATCTTTGAAGACAAGTCTGTACATGGGGCACTAGAAACAGAAGTGCACTTGTCCAGAGAAGGGGAGAGGCAGTTCAGCTAGGAGAGGGAACATGGGGGCACACTAGGCCACCAGGAGGCAAAGGTGCATCTTCAGTGGACTTATATCCCATTTGAAGGACTGTAAACTTTCTCATGAAGACAAAAGAGAGCTACTGAAGTCTTTGAAGTAGGAGTCTAATGACTAGATTTTCATTTTAGATACGCCAGCCCCAAATGAAGTATAATGGAATTATGTGAGATTAAAGAAAGGGAGAAGCATTTTTTTTAAAAAAGTTTTTGTGACAACACAGACAGGAGAGAACATATGTATCTATTAAGGCAGCGGCAACTGGGATGAAAAGATACCAATAGGTAAACTAAACAACAAACTGGAAGATAACTAAGTGAAACTGGTCCAATAAAGGAATTGGCCAATGAGCAATTGTGTGTGTATGTGTGTGTGTGTGTGTGTAGGTGTGTAAAGAAAGAAAGTGAGAGATCAAGGTCAAAAATATGAAATGCCATGGAATTGTTGACATCAAAAGAATAAGTTAGCAGATTCTATTTTAAATATTAGTCTACTATTTATGTCATGATTTACATAATAGGCTTTGACAACAGGATAAAACATTACATAAATAATGAGATGAGGAATAATAAAAAGGTCTGGGGTATAACTCAGAGATAGAATGCACCTGGGTTCCATCCCCAGTAACAAAAATTAAAATGACATAAGTAGTAGACTGATATTAAAAATATAATCTACAGATTTGTTCTTTTGATTTCAACAATTCCATGTCATTTCATATTTTTTACCTTGCTCACTCGCTTTCTCTCTTTACACACACACACACACACACACACACACACACACACACAATGTTGGTTATTTCCATTATTGGACTAGTTTCGCTTAGATGTCTTATATTCCACTTCATTATTTAGTTTACCTCTCAATATATCTTCATACCAGTTGCTATGCCTTATGGATGCATATATCCTCTTCTGTTTGTGTTGTTACAAGAGTTTTTGTTTGTTTGTTTTAACATTTTTCCCTTTTGCTGATCTCACATAACTCCAGTCCATTTAATTTGGGGCTAGTGTATTTACAATGAAAATCTAGTCATTAGATTTCTGCTTCAAAGACTTCAGTAGTTCTCTGTTGTCTTCAAGACAAAGTTTACACTCCTTAAAATGGGAGATAAACCCATTTAACATCCACCTTTGCCTTAAATTTGGATAGCAATAGTACAGGAACACATTATATGTTTTCTTCCTATTTTTAACACACTTGAAAAAAATTTAAATGAGATTAACTAGTAAATTAATGCAAGGATTCTTTTATTTGCATACAGCCCTGCTTTGATTTTCAAAGGGATGTTAAGTTTCAATAGTGTTTTACACATGTTTAATTTTTTCAAAAATATAATTTTAGTTTTACCCATTTCATTTTTAATTGTTCAAAGGTAGCACCAATAAAAATAAAATAATATTCAATTGTCATTTTAAATAAATTTTTAAAATTATTGATAGTTACAAAAAGTATAATGTATAAGTAACCATAATTGTAAAACTGATCCTGCCTTTAGCCATGTAAAATCCTTCAATGAATCCCCATTGTTATCTGGATAAAGTACAAATTCTACTCTTTAGCACAATTTATTTATATTATATATTAATATATTTTTCATTATTTTGATTTTATATATATAATTGAAAAAACAGTATTTGAGACACCATTAGTTGGTCCACAAAAAGAGCAAAATACCTAGAATTGACCCTATGAAATTTCCCATAATTTAAAGGTGGGTGAATGAGAAGATTCTTTGATTAGACAGCTGGGTGTGGTGGCACACGCCTATAATCCCAGTACTTGGGAGGCTGAGACAGGAGGATCACAGGTTCAAAGCCAGCCTCAGCAATTTAACGAGGCTCTCAGTAACCTAGTGAGACTCTGTTTCCAAATAAGAAATAAGAAAATGGGACTGGGGGTGTAGCTTGGAGGTAGAATACCTCTGGGTTCAATCCCCAGTACCCCCAAAAAAAGAAGTCTAGAAGGACAGATGGACGTTAGGAGGGAAGACCTTGCAAAGGAAGGAGTTATGAAGGATGGCAGAGCAATCAAAGTCCAAGCAAACTAGTCATTCTCTGAAAACATATCACAGAAGTTAATTTGGAGTTGTTGCTAACCACTTAAAGCTCTAAATTTCCTCATCTACAGATATAAAAAGTATTGATTTTCATAAAATTTCATTTTTATAGACACATCATGAAAATCAAAGATTAAAAAGGCAACAGTGCTTTGAAAAAATATAAAATGGTATAACCACCTAATAGTATGAATATTTTATAATTAAGATAATAAGCATCGATAATAACAAAAACAAGACCCATAATAACAAAATAACAGTGAAATGGACCAGGCGTACTCTTCACATTGAGGTTGAATCTTCACACTCACCAGAAGACATGGAATGTCAGGAAGACTCATAATCAGAATTCATAAAAGAAAGTCTCAGACTCTTACAGCTGTGAAACACATCGCCAAAACATTAGGAGCTTGAAATGAATACTGCTTTACTACTTTTCTCATGATTCTTTGATTTGACTGAGCACCTCAGTGTGGTCCTCCCACTGTCCACCGCGGTCCCCCACTGTCCACCGCGGTCCCCCCACTGTCCACCGCGGTCCCCCCACTCTCCACCGTGGTCCCCCCACTCTCCACCGCGGTCCTCCCAATCTCTACCGTGATCCTCCCACTCTCCACTGCGATCCTCCCACTGTCCCACTCTGTGTGTTGTAGCTGGAATCACCTATGCCACAGCGGTACCCTGGGAATTAAGCTGAGGCTGGAATATCTAGGATGGCAAATCTGTCATCCCCAGGCCCTTTTCTCCATGTGCCTCTCATCTAATGCAAGCTTCATGGAACTAGGAAGCTGGATTTTAAGGGAAAAATAGGACGAACCCCAATGTGCAAAAAAAGCTTCTGCTTGCCTATTGCCCACTAATATCCCATTGGCCAGAGCAAGTTTCAGGGCCGAGAACACAGGTAATGTGTTGGGAAGTGGAGCAGTTCATTGGTGGTTCTTGACCTGCAATCTACCATGACCCAGTAGAACTGGCAGTCCAATGAGCACACTGTGGAGGTGAGAAGCATTTGTTCTAGAAAACTCTTTGGGTAAAAATCCTATGTAATACTAGGTGAGATTTTTACCTTTTCTCTTTCCTCGTGTTTTAAGTAGAAAGGCTTAAAGGGACAACCCAGGCATAACAGTGGAATGGAGACTGGAGCAGTGTTAAATGGCTGTATTTAACATATGCCAGTTACCATTATGACTTTTTATTACTAATAGTATCTGATATGCTCCATTTATTCAAACTGGGGGTCAAACTATATCTCAGATATTATTTACAGAAAATGACAATTCATGCCCCTCTACTACAGATGGTAGCTTTCTATGTGTTGTGTTTCTGAAGGGGAAATGGATGGGAGGTCCTTAATAACTTAAATAAATTTGATTCATGACTTGGTCCGAAGTTAGGAAGCAGCGCCTCGTTAATATTTGCCTTGCATTGCAGATTCCGGTGTGTCGTCTACCCTTTCAAACCAAAGCTCACGATCAAGACAGCATTTGTCATTATTGTGGTCATCTGGGTCCTGGCTGTCACCATTATGTCTCCATCTGCAGTAATGTTACACATACACGAAGAAAAATATTACCGTGTAAGACTCAACTCCCAGAACAAAACTGGCCCTGTCTACTGGTGTCGGGAGGACTGGCCACATCAGGAAATGAGGAGGGTCTACACCACCGTGCTGTTTGCCACCATCTACCTGGCTCCCCTGTCCCTCATTGTCATCATGTATGGAAGGATTGGCATTTCCCTCTTCAAGACCACAGTGCCCCGCGCAGGCGAGCAGAGCCAAGAGCAGTGGCACGTAGTGTCCAAGAAGAAGCAGAAGATCATTAAGATGCTCCTGACCGTGGCGCTGCTTTTCATTCTCTCCTGGCTGCCCCTGTGGACTCTGATGATGCTCTCGGACTATGCTGACCTTTCTCCAAATGAACTGCGGGTCATCAACATCTACATCTACCCCTTCGCACACTGGCTGGCCTTCTGCAACAGCAGCGTCAACCCCATCATTTATGGTTTCTTCAATGAGAACTTTCGCCGCGGTTTCCAAGATGCCTTCCAGCTCCAGACCTGCCAGAAAAGAGCCAAGTCCAAGGAAGCCTATGTCCTACAAGCTAAAAATAAGATGGTCATAAACGCAACCGTTCGGCTGGCCCAGGAACCAGCATGTCAATACCCACATGGGGAAGATTTACTCCATAGGAAAAGTGTTGAAAACCCCAAACAGGAGTTGATAATGGAAGTACTGGGAGAAGCTACCAACAGTAATGCCATTTAAAAAGACCTAGCGTGACCATCCACTCTATTGTGTGTTACATATTTAAATACTGTTGCTTTTCGTGGCTTCCTACTTCAATTCTTCTTAATGTTCTAAAGCAAACATTTCCTGAAAGCCCTCTCTGACAAAAAGAGAAAATACGAACAAAAATGGTCTCATGATGTGTAAAATATGCACGGCGACTCGCACACGTTTGCCTGAGTAAATCCATTCCTAAGGAACAGTTTCCAAAGCCTGACCTTACCTACCCATTTGTGGATTATTCAAATGAATCAAGCATGTGTGCACAGCTTGTACATCTGCATCTACACAAACACCCAGTTTTCCTAAGTGGTGATAGCCAAGCAGCATTTGCATGAAAATGCATCTTGTCAATTTCCCCTTTGATCTTGGATTTGAAATTTTAGACTACAGATTTGTTGATCTGTGTGTGTATTTAGTACTTAATTTTCTAAGAAATGTACTGAATCACAAGAAGTTTTTACTACTGCTCTTCTCATCATCAATATATTTGGGTTATTCTAGAAGCAAGATATTGTAGGTCCATGGGTAATTATGTCCCAGGTGACCTCACGTTATGGATTAGAACTGACTGCAGTGCCAAATAAAAGAACACATTTCTTTGTGTTTAAAAGTTACTTTTCTTTTAAAGAGTATAAAGTTGGGGAAATTGTAATATCATTCCATAGAAGTCACTGTTGGCTTTTTAATAGTTTCACCAAGTCTATGCTCTAATCGAGCCCACACTTTTTACAGAACCGATTTGAGACCCCAATGTAACCTTTCTTCTAACAGATTTCCCAACATAAAGAAGCAAATTCTTTAAAAATACATCTGGTGGTAGGGAACTGCATCTCTCTTTTAAAGTGCTTAATCAGAAATATTCAATAAATCATCATAAGACTCCCATAAAGTATAGGCAGAGCAGTAACAATCATTCCATATTTCCTGCTGGGTACATTTAAATCCACCACCCAGAGTTAAATAAATTTGTACTATGGTTAAAAAGAGAATTGGCTAACTTAGTGAGACCCTGTTTCAAAATAAAGAATAAAAAATAGGGCTGGGGTGGAGCTCAGAGGTAGAATGCCCCTGGGTTCAATCTCCAGTACTGCAAAAAAAAAAAAAGAGAGAGAGAATTGGTGAGCCAGCCAGTCATGGTGGTGCACTCTTATAATCCCAGTACTTGAGAGGCTGAGACAGAAAGATCAAAGCTAGCCTCAGCAATTTAGTGAGGCTCTCAGCAACCTAGTGAGAACATGTTTCCAAATAAGAAATAAAATCAGACTAGGATTGTAGTTTGGAGGTAGAATGCCTCTGGGTTCAACCCCCCAATATCCCCCCCAAAAAAAGAATTGGCAACCCCTGGATTCTACTGTGTTAAAATTACATAACGACAGTGGTTGAAAATGCTAGCTTTTAGCCGGGCATAGTGGCCCATGCTTGTAATCCCAGTACTTGGGAGGCTGAGACAGGAGGATCACAGGTTTGAGGACAGTCTCAGCAAGTAGTGAGACTCTTGTCAACCTAGCGAGACCCTGTTTTCAAGTAAAAATTTTAAAAAATTGGGCTGGGAGTGTAGCTCAGAGGTAGAATGCCCCTGGGCTCAATCCCCAGTGTCACAAAAAAAAAAAAAGAAAAAGAAAATGCTAGCTTTTATGTATACATGAAAATTAGAGAAAAAGAATTTGTCCACAAATAAGAATAAATCCCTGGGTATAAAACTATAATATTTAGGTGGTCCAAACTGGAAGCTTTTCAACAAGCTTTTGGGATACAACTGTTAAGGATTTTTTAAAACCATTTTAATTGTAATTAATAGAATATATTAATTATGCAAAGTAATGAGTTTTTTGTGACATTTTTATATATGCATATAATGTACTTTGAGTTTTTATTTGAATTAAGCTATGCGATATTTCAATATGCACGTGTTATTTCCTGCAATCAGGGAAGGGCAAAGTTTTGAAGTTTTAGGTATAGAATTTCATCTTATATTCCTTTACCCTGATGTACTGAATTGTTATTTACAGTTGGCATACTTGAATGTTGAAGATTATTTGATAGAGACTGTCACTTCCTTATGTGCGTTCTCACATGAATGAATGTTAGACCAGGACTTGAAATCCATCCATGCCTTCATCTCCTCCTATCACCCTCATTCCCTCATTACCTTTTCTTAACGGTTGGGGAATTCTCCCCACTGAATCATATCCTGATGTTCAGTCACGCATCTTTCAGTTGTTTGTATAGTTGGCAGAGCCATCTACCTGACGTAGATTGTTAAATCTCTCTCCTTTGTAAAATGCTTTTGGAAGCTTTCTGCCTGTTAAAACATGGTCCACCGAGGCCTGACCCTCGCCTACTGGTTGCATCTCCAACACAGATTGTTTCCTAAACTCCAGTCAAACAGAGATGGTCAGCCTAGATTGCTTTTGCTTTTTTTCCCCCCATTTATTATTTTTTCTATGCTTCACATCCATGACCCCCTTGCCTGACTGTCCTTTGTCCAAGGTCTGTTCAAAAGCCACTTATCTCAGAAAGTCTGTCTACATTCATACAGCAGATGTAGTTACTCCTATGCCTGATGTGCCTCTTGGATGACAACCTGATATCATAGTTGGTCTGTCTTATGTTTGCAACTAGAATATAGAGCAAATTTCTCAAGGACATGATGAATTAGGCCTTATTCATCTTTAGATCCTTTACAGTCTATATTGTTGTTTGTAACAGGTAGTCAACAAAGGGCTCTAGGGAAAAGCCCTTTGTCAGTTTGCTTAAGAGGAAGTTCTAATGCTGAAAACAAGTAGATTTCTGCATACAGAGTCTAGCACACTTATTACACACAAAGGAGAACTTTTTAATACACTGGAGCAACAAAGGTAATAGATGAGTCAGTGCAGTGACACATACCTATAATCCCAGTACTTGGGAAGCTGAGACAGGAGGATCACAGGTTTGAGGCCAGCCTCAGCAACTTAGTAAGACCCTCAGCAACTCAGTGTGACCCTATTTCAATATAAAGGGCAAAAAGGGCTAGGGATATAGCTCAGAGGTAGAATGCCCCTGGGTTCAATCCCCAGGACCAAAAAAATAAAAAATAAAAAAGTAAAAGATGAAGAAAACTAAAGTGTCTTGAACATGGTCACTAAGAAATTGATTGGGTTCTGGAACATATAGGATCTACCATTGGCTAACTTAAAGTTTTGGAAAAATATGTCTCTATGCCTAAATGTTCTCACATGTAAGATGGGAATAACAGTATTTCTTTCCCCTTGTGTGCTGTATTACATGATAGGGGAAACTTGTAAAATAAGAAACAGAGTAACTCCATTTAACAAGGGCTACATTGTTGTTACAGTTTTGATTATACTAGTTACAAAAGACTCAATAACATGTTCAAAGATTTTTAGTATGTTCTCTAGCCATGGCAAAAGTACTCTGAGGTTTATACTATTATCCCTATTTTGCAGATGAGAACACCCATATAAAGTAGTTGGTTTTCCCACAATTTTGAAATTTAAAAGTGGCAAAACAAGATTGTAATTCAGATACATATAATTCAAAACATTATTGTTTAGCTTTTTATCCTATATTATATCATCTATGTGATATAATGAACTTGCTTTAGACTTATTAGCTGCTTTTCCAATAACTATTTCTATTACTTGTAGAATTTTTGAGAAATCCAAAATAGTACAAAGAAGAGAACAAAATTACACATAATACCTCAACCAAGGAAAAAACACTTTAAACACTTATTACAACTAGTGTTAAGATCAGCACCCTATACATACAACTTTGCCAATAGTGATTATCTCCTTAAGGTAGATTCTTAATAGAGGAATCACTGGGATGGACATTTGTGTAACACTTTTGATATGTGCCATGAAGTTATTTTTCAAAAATATATTAATGTACAATCCAAATATTGTGGTTGCCTATCTCACAGTACCCTTACCACATACTAAACTTCTTTCTTCAACCTCACTACTTTAAGATGTGAAAAATTATTTAAATGTGTTCTTTCAATTAATAGTGTAGTTGAACATTGTTCTATTTTTTTATGAATTAATATTTCTTCCTCTTCAAATTCTTTGACCATTTTCCCAATGTATTTTTGTTGTTGTTGTTTTCTTTTTATATATTTCTATTTACTTTTTATATTTTAGACATCACGTTTCAATAACAGGTAAAATGATTTTTAAAAATGTGAGAGAAATATATCAAGTGTTATGTGCATGTATGTTTTTATCACTTTGAATCTAACTATGATATATAATTACCATGCACCAATAAAAGTATAAAAATAAAAACAAAATTACATGCCAATTCCCTGCTTTAAAGCCATCAAAATCAAAATCTTTACCAAGACTTACATACCTTTACTTTTCTGCCCTGGCCTCATGCCTAACCTCAACTCAGACCTACCATTCCTACACTCACCCCAACCACCTATCTACTCCTCTCTCACCTGCCCAGCTGTTTGCTGCATCTGGGTTTTGTGCCAGTCTTCTTCCTGCCAGACATGCTCTCCCGATTTCCTGTCCGTTGATGCCTTCTCTCTCATTCTTCAGGGCTCAACTAAGTCTCAAATAAGCATTGTTCATTTTCTCCATAGACAGTTTCATTATCTTTAATTATCTTGAACATTCACTTGTTTATTCATTTAATATCTATATCCCCTACCCAAAACTCCAGGGCAGGAATTTTATCTTATTTTTCACTATGTCTCCAGTGCCTAAGAGAATGTTTGGCACATAATAGACACATGACAAATCTGTGTTGAACATTTTAATTAGATAGTTGCAAATATCCTCCAGTTTTTAATTTGCTTGTATTTATTTGTGAATGAGTCATATTTTACTTTCAGATATTGAAGGTAACTCAGAATACATTAGAAATATTAGGTAGTACTAAATAGCAGATGAAGTAAAATGAAAGTCATCCCTTATCCTGTTGTCACCTACTAATAACCACTATTGCTATCATTATGGGGTGCCTCAGTCAACATTCTCACCACTATAATCCACAGTGACTGACCACACAACTTAGAGGAATGAAGATTTATTTGCTCACAGTTTTTTGGAGATTCTGGGTTCAGTCCATGTGAGGCCAGGGTCTGAAGCTGAGGGTATGGCAATGGGAAGCAGAGAGAGCTTGAGCCCACAAAAGCTCTGCTCTTACATCATGGAGGCCGGAAGAAGAGCGAGCGAGCAAGCGAGGGGATTCAAAGACAAAGGCACAACCCCGAGGCCACACCCCCAGGGACCCACCTTCTCCCACCACATGACTCATGACTCAATGATGTAAACTCTGAACATTAATACAAGAGCTCTTCAGGGGACATTCTATATCAAACCATGACATGGGGCATGGGTGCGTGCTTTAATAAGTTTATGGTTCTGGGTATATATTATATAACCTCTTATTCATCTAGTGTACCATGAATATGTTTCCAACTTGATTCATTTTTATTCACTCTCATTTGTACTCACTTTCATTCCTTCTTTAGTTAACTCCCTGTTAATGTTCTTCGCCTACATTTCCATTGATTATTTCATGTTCTTTTCTCAGTGATGTGTACAAACACTTTCTAATTCAGAATATTAATCCTTGACAATCAGGTAGATTTCAATACTTTTGCACATTCGGTGTGCACCTCTATATAAGGGTATATACACAGATATAAGGGTAAAGGCTAAGCTTCTGTGATAAAATTCCAAAAAATTCAGTGATTTAAAGAAAATAGATGTTTATGTCTTTCTCATAAATTTGTTCCAGATGTCGGTAGTCCAGATTAGTGAATACTATGTAAGAACTCGGGTTCTGCTCTCCTGATTGTGCTTCTGTCCCCTAGGGCAGGGGTCAGCAAACTGCCATCTAAACTGCCCTGTCACCTGTCTTGGTAAATAAGATTATATTGGTACACACCTCTGCCCACTTTTTAACATATTGTCTGATTACTTTCATGTAACAATAGAAAAATTGAGTAGTTGAGATGGAGGCCATATAGTTTGCAAAGCTTAAAATATTTACTATCTGAACAATTTTGGTTTTGAAGTTTGTGAGCCCTTGCCTTACAGCACTGTCCTTGTCTGTGGTCTCAACTGACCAGTGAGCACGCCTGCGTGTAAGAACATGGGAAGAGAAAAGGAGAAGCTCGGGGGTAGGCAGCTTGCCATCAACTTAGGGACAACCTGGAAGGTACAGTTACTTCCACTTACACATAGGTGAGGAAATGTACTCACGTTCCCACACCAAGTTTCTAGTGGAGTTGGGAAATATAGTCTTCAGCTGAGTAGACATATGTACAAACTAAATACTACTATTGAAGAAAGAACAGATTTGGAATTTTTCTATGGTTAAAATCACTGATTTTTCCATTTTTTGACAACCTTAGTTTTGACCTGAGAGCAATTTCAAGTCATTACACAAGATACTTTCCTCTGTGTTAATTAGAAAAAAAGGTTCTGCCCCAAAGATGTCCCTGGTGCCTGTGACTGTCACTGCACTTGGCAAAAGGAGCTTTGCAGATGTTATTAAACTAAGAATATAGAGATGAGAGATTAACTTGAGTTATCTGCAGGCTGGCAGCAAAATCCTAGGGACACTTATCAGCCAAAGAGAGATGTACAAGGGAGAGGCAGAGGGAGACCTGACTATACAGGAGATCAGAAAGATCCAGGGTAAGATGCACTGGACCCTCTGTCTTTGAAATGGAGGAAAGGGACACAGATTAAGGAATGTGAGTGGCCTCTAGAAGTCAGAAAGGCAAGGTAATAGATTTTTCTTTAGGGCTTCCAGAGAGGAACATGGCCCTGGCAATTCCCTGATTTTAATCCAGTGAGGCCTTGTTGGACTTACAACCTGCAGGACATAAAATAATGCATTCATGCTGATTTCTGTTTGTTTTTTGTTTGTTTGTTTATTTGGCTAGACAATATTTTAGGAGAAAACCAAAATATCAGTGTATTCAGTGTGACTCAGATGCCTCTACCACCTAGTAGAAGGCAAAAAGGAAAGAAATGGGGTTATCTTTGAAAGATCTGTTGAGGAGCCTCTTATCTAACAGAGTATAACTATCTCATGGCATACATGGGAGACCCACGCAGGTATTCAGAATGTTGTATCAACCGAAATAATGCCAGATTAGACTTCAGGGGAACTGAGAAGGAGTGAAATCAAAGAAGGCTGCCAGACCTCCAAAACTCCACAAGCAAGAAATAGGCCAATAAAGCTATTAAACTACAAACAGCTGATACCTTTAATAAACAAGGAAAGACAATGATGTGAGCAGAGCCAGCAGCCCAGAAGGCAGGGCCAAAAGCCCGCAGGGCAGAGCCACAAGCTGCAGATAATTATTCCTAGGACTTTCTACCCAAATGAGTTTGCTTGCCTGGATTTGATGAGTGATTAATATTTCCCTTCTATTTTCTCCCTTTTGGCAGGGATGTCTATAGCTATTTCCTATGCCTGTTCCACCACAACGTTTGGAAATTGGCAAACCTGCTTCTTTAGTTTCATAGTTCTACAGAAGCAGAGGTATTATGCCTCTAAGTGCCACCAAGTTTGTGATAATTTTTATGGCATCAATACAGAACTAATATCCTTCATTTTCTTTTCTTTAGTTAATTATTTGATTCGTTTGAAGTTTATTTTTTTAAGAGAAAAATATAACTTTTTTTAATTAGATTTTTTCCATGGTTAATTTTTTCACCTGGTTTGTGTTCTAACTAGTTAAGGAATTCTGATTAAGAGAACGCCCTCTCTCCTAGTAACATTAATTGAGCATCCAGCTAACATGCAACACCTGCTAGAGGCATGGTAGGGTGGTAGTTAGGACCTGCAGGTTCACGTTAAAGATTCACTGCATGTTGGCAGCTGCATGGCTATGGATAAGGTGCTTACTCTCTCTGGTATCAGTGTCCTCATCCGTAAGAAGATTAATAGTACTTATTCACAAATAAGTTCCATTATATAAAGCATTTGAAACAATCCTTAGTCTTCATGTAATCATGTTTGTAGGTTGTTATGCATACTACCTATTCAGTTGAGACAAATACATTTTAAAGTATGAGATGAGAAAATGAAATTAAAGTGAGTTCTTTACTTGATGGATTAGCCCTGAGTAGTGACTTTCTATAACTTTCACATATGTCACATAACGGATGAGTTACAGAAGATTACACATGGGTGGCAATAAAATACTAAAGGCAAATTGAATAAATAAAATAAAATGTCAGTGTAAATCTCAAGCCTATATGAATGGCAGTGGGGGAAAAATGGACAAGAACCATGCATCACGTGTGTGTGTGTGTGTGTGTGTGTGTGTGTGTGTGTGTTTCATTTATTACTTTCCTTTTTATTCTGTGGGCTATTGAGAGCAAAGAATCTGCTACTTTTTTAACTTTGTGTCTTTAATATGGTACCCTGATGATGTAGGTGAATACTCACTGATTTTAAGTAAATTGAATGTCAGGACGAGTATTTTTACTTATGAATTTGTAACTCTAATATCTCCATTGCCTCTTAGATAAAATGGTATGATCTGTGATTGTGAATTAGAATAAATAAATAAAACATTTCCCCAAAAACAATTCTTGGTTTTCTATTTAATATTTCTTCCAAAGGTATATTTGTATTACTGAAGGACTCACAATGGTGCCTTTGTTTTTACTGTGAAATCCAAAGTAATGAGAATGAATAAAATTCAGATAAAGAACTTTACCAAGAATTATATTGCTACCATTTTTGTTTTATTCATTATTTAATATGGATTCCTATTTACTGAAAATATATTGTTTAGAATTTAAAACCTCTATTTGGAAAATCTCTTTTTAAAATGTCACAACAGAATAGCTGCTTATTTAAAAATTATAGTCATCTGATATTATCTATTCCATATAAAATTTTATTCAGACAAGGCCAAATAGGTTTTTTGCATTTGGGGTTATTTTTTTCTACCTCCGAGCTACATCCCCAGCCCTAGGTTGCTGAGAGTTTCACTTCATTGTTGAGGCTATCCTCTAACCTGCAATCCTCTTGTCTTGGCCTCCCAAGTACTGTGATTACAGGCATGTGCTACCATGCCCTCTTCCAACTAGTTTTTATTATTTACATTTTCCGGACTAGGAAAATCAAGGCCCAAATCCCTAGCAGCACTGTTCTTAAGATCTATGACTCCCAATGCTTTTAATCTTCATAGCATCTTCACGTGGAAACCACTAGTATCCTCATGTTATAGATGAGAAAGTAGCCTTGCAGATGTAGAGCAAACTGTACAAGGTCACATAGCACATAAGAAAGGGAGCCAGATTCTAACCCAGGTCAGCACTTCACGAGTGCTGCTCGCGGGCCAAGCGCTGCGCTCAGCTCTTTACAGACATTGTTTCATTGACTGCTCACATACTCTGAGGAGGGTGTTGCCACTACCCACCTTGTCAGGCAAAGATGGAAGCTAAAGATTAGGAATATTAAGTGTTAACTTAGAGAAATAATTAAAAATGTGTCTTCTGTTTTGTTTCGTCTTTTTGCATCCTGGCTCTGTCATCTAGATATTAGTTGCTAAAACTCTCTCGAGGCTGTACTGTTTCCTCATCTGCAAAATGCATGTAGTAATAGGATCATTTCAAAATTAATGTAATGCAATATGCAAATATCTTAGAACTATATCTCGTATTCATCCACTTACCAAAAGGAAACCCATTTCACAACTTGTCTAATGTCTATTATCTATTACAGAGTGGCTCAGTACTATTTAGATAAGAGTCAGAGGTTAAATATGACTGTTGTAAATTGGCCACTTGCACAATAATCACAACACAGACAACAACAATAACAAAACTCTATTATTGAAACTATGTGCCAAAGGTTTATATAACTTCCTATCTGACCTCAACCTTTCAGATAAGCATTATTTATCCCCATTTTATACATGCTAAAACTAGAACTCAGAGACTTTAGATAACTTATCTAAAATTGTACAAACTCCAAGGAAGCTCTGAATTGGTCACAGGTCCATGCAGTTCCAAAGCTTGTGCTGTCTCATTAGTCTCATGAGACCCTACTGTGTATGTGTGTGTGTGTGTGAGTGTGTGTGTGTGTGTTTACTGGGGATTGAACCCAGGGGTGTTCTACCTCCAAGCTACATCCCTAGCCCTTTTTTAATTTTGTTTGTTTTGAAACAGGGTCTCACTAGGTTGCTTAGAGTCTCACTAAATTACAGAGGCTGGTCTTAGACCTGCAATCATTCTGTCTCAGCCTCCCAAGGACTAGGATTACATGCATGTGCCACAGGGACCCTACTCATCAGACCCTACTTCTGAATGGAGCTTACTTAAATATCTCCAACTTGAAATGTTTTGCGTAGCTTTCAGTTTCTCTTACAAACACCAACTAGTAGCAGAGTTACTGTTAAGAAAAATCAAGCCGGGCGTAGTGGCGCACACTTATAATCCCAGTACTTTGGGAGGCGGAGACTGGAGGATCCGGGTTCGCGGCCAGCCTCAGCTCGCTCACTCTCTCTCTCTCTCTCTCTCTCTCTCTCTCTGCTTAGTGAGGCCCTCCACAACTTCGTGAGACCCGGTTTCAAAATAAAGTATAAAAAATAGGGCCGGGGGTGTAGCACGGAGGTAGAACGCCCCTAGGTTCAATCCCCGGTACCGCAAAAAAAAAAAAAAAGAAAAATCAAATGATAGGTTTTCTCATCAAAATTGCAAGAGAGAGAACACAATGAACAATGCATAATTCATCTCATACTGTTTCGACATTTCATTTAAAAGCACATTCTTTAGAAAACAATTTGCATATAACTATTTCTTTTTACCTCTGACAAAGACCAATAGGAGAGTGAAGAACTAAAAGGAAATTAAAAAAGAAAGAAAAGTGTCTTTTCAATAGAGATTTGGATGCAGTTGAACTCTAGGTAGGCACATTTTCAATGTGAGATTAGAGATAATTAGAAAGAATTGATGTTTTATAAATGGAAAAAAAAAAACACTGGGGAAGGAGTCTTTCCGGATTCCATGTGCTGCACAACATAGAACTTGAACTGGCATTGTTCCTGAAGGGAGGAGAAATGCCACCAGGGCTCCTAGTTAACACTGACACAAACGAAGGCCAAGAAAGTCAGAGTCCTGGGCCAAGTCTATGTTACAGTGACTATGATGGGTCTGAAGAAATGCACTGCAGTCATTTTTTTCAATCCCTCAGTGCATATTTAGGATTGAAATACTTAGTGGTTGGCAGAACCCTCCTATTTACTTTCCAGATTTATAGAGCAAATGCCATTTTGTTAGGAAGGGCTAGCTTTTCTCAAAACTTTAAAAACATTGTTTCTTTGACTTCCAGAATCCCATTGTACCAATAGTACTGTTAAGTTTAATTTCCATATAATATTTATTTCTTAGAATAAATTTTTTCCTCTGGAAACTTTTCAAGTACTGTGTATTGAACCCAGGGGCATTCTACCTCTGAGTTATACCCCTACCTCCTTTTTAAATTCTTTTAAATTTTGAAACAGAGTCTATAATAAGTTGCTAAGGCTGGCCTCAAAATTGCTTTCTTCCTGTCTCAGCCTCCCAGGTACTGGGCTTACAGATCTGCGCCACCACACCTAGCCCTTCTGGAAACTTTTGGACATTATATCTTATTTTTCCAAGGTGTGGCAAGCAGACTTTAAGATGACTTCTTTGAGTCCCACCTAGTGGTGTTCACACCTTCCTACGATTTCATCCTCTTGAGTGTGGAGGTTGAGTGTGGAGGGACCTATGACTTGCTTCCAACAAAAAGAATACAGCAAAGATGGCTGACATCACTCCTGTGTGTTTTTACAGTTATAAAAGACTGTTGCTAGTATATTTGCTTTTTTCCTTTTTGCTGGCTTTGAAGCACCAAACAACCTCAAATCCTACGATCTAAAAAAACAACAACAAAACTGCATCATTTGGAATGAATTGATTCACATAACTAAAACACATTGATGAATATAATGTGTAACAATGTGCAGGTGCTTAATTTACATAAAAGATCTTTCTTTATTTCAGTAGTCTGCATATTTCAGACTTTGTTTCTTTTCAGTCAGACCTTTTTTTTTTGTGGTACTGGGGATGGAACCCAGGGTCATTCTACCTCCGAGCTACACCGCCAGCCCTATTTTTTTATTCTTTATTTTGAAACAGGACCTCATTAAGTTGCAGAGAGCCTCACTTATATAGCTGAGGCTAGCCACGGACCTGGATCCTCTGGTCTCAGCCTCCTAAGAACTGGGATTACAAGCGTGCGCCACCATGCCTGGCTAAGTCAGACTCTTCATCATGACAGCAAGATGACTGACAGAAGCTTCAAACTCACCTCTTCAAAGATTAGAATGGTAAAAGTCCCACAGAGTCCCAGAACTGAGTCACATGCTTATCACAGAAGGTGACGGTCATGTGGCCATATCTGAAAAAGAATGGGAAATTCGGTCCTACACATACCACATGAGTCAGATAAGTGATACCTTAAGAGAAGACTAAAGTACTGGGTTGTTATCCAAAGGTGAGAGATGGCTATTGGGTAGGCAAATTCAAAAAACTTCAGATTACACCAGGGCTATGCAACATGCAGTCAGCCTCCTTCCCAAACACTGATTATGGAAATTTTCCCACTGAGTCAAACACAACGCTAACCCATACAATTAAAGACACTCTCAAGCCACTTCCAAAATGAGACAAGACAAATTCAAGTTGGGCTACTCACTCTAGCCCCAGGTCCTGATCTCACAGTGAAATGATTCCCTTTTGATCATGGTTTTTCATGCCATGCAACCAATGCAATTGAGAACTTGAACTACCCCAACACAGAAAGTCTGTAATGACCAGAGGAAGAGTATAAATCAAAATAAAATTACTATATGGGTAAGGTGAAAAGAAACAGCAATTCCTGATAGTATACTCCATGACCAACTAGAAGAATTCTCATCATTGAGAGGACCACCATGAAAAGAGCCCAACTCTTGTTGGCACGGGTTGGGGAGCGTGCTCTGGGAATGGATTAGCCATCACAGGCCCTTGTTTACTTGGCACAAGGTTTTTATCTGCTTACAGTCTTGGAACTCTGGGCGAGTAACTGCAGCGTAGGTCTCCTCAAGTCGAAGTGCTTAGGCCTGTCCATTAGCATCAAGCTCTTTCCATTGTCTTAACCCTTAGCCCAACAGCCACTTGCAACACCACACTTCTTACCAATGTATTTGATACTAAGTGGGTCTCTTTAGATTGCGAGTGTTCGAAACTAAACCTAAACTCACTTTAAAAAAAGAAGGAAATCAGCCAGGCATGATGGTGCCTGCCTGTAACTCCAGTACTTGGGAGGCTGAGACAGGAGGATCACAAGTTTGAGGCCAGCTTCAGTAACTTAGCAAGGCCCTCAGCAACTTAGTGAGACTCTGTTTCAAAATAAAATAATAAAATAATAAAATAATAAAATAGGGTTGGGGAGTGGCTTGGAGGTAGAATGCTCCTAGGTTCAATCCCTAGTATCCCCTTTCTCCAAAAAAATAAAGAAGAAGGGAATTGGTTAACTTGTGTGACCGAAATATTTTCTGGAGGGCAACTCAGCTGTGACTTGATACAGAGCCTAGAGTCTGGCTCCCTCTATCTCTCCATCTCTTAGCTCTGAATTCCCCTGTGTTGGCTGAATTCCTAGGTACAATCTCTTGTAGCATTTAAGACACATAGCTTAAAAGAGTGGCAAGTTTCATAGAATAAGAGTTTTGTGTCTTCTCCAGAGTTTTAATAAAAATCAGGGAAATAGGTTTTATTGTCCTGCATTCAGGGGTATATACTTCTTATGATTAATTATTTTGTCAAGGGAGATAAAATATAACGACAATCCTGTCTATAAGCTTTATCCTTACCTCTGGGTAATGAGACTATTCCCATCTAAACCATATGGCATCAAGATGGAGTCAGGGATGCCCTCCAAGACATACATACAACCAAACAACTGTGATATCACTACTGGAAAACTGGACATTAATGATGATACTGAGCAGGCATGAACAATGTGTGTGTGTGGGGGGGGTATTGGGATTGAACCTAGGGGTGTTTTACCTCTGAGCTACACCCTGGGCCCTATTTTATTTTGAAACAGAGTCTCGCTAAATTGCTGAGGCTGGTCTCGAACCTGCGATCCTCTTGTCTCAGCCTCCCATGTACTGGTATTACAGGCATGCACCACCACACCTGGCTCCAATTTATGTCTTTGATATACAGCTTCTTTGGTAACTTCATACCCTCCTTAGGGTAATGGTCCTTACATGGTAATAAAGATGGTAAATAATAATTTACCATATAAAAATAGTACTTTTTCCTCTGATATGGGCATTTATGTACACATCGGGAAATATTTTTCCTCTCAGTCACTAAATGAGTGAGCATAGACTCAATAGTGGGATAAGTTTTTTTTTTAATTGAAATATAGATCTTGCCTGATTTTTCACATTTTCAGCAGTCGTGATGATGTTAATGCTCCGACCTCCTTCTGTAAAGGCAGTAGACCAGTGTCCATGGTCTCTGAGTCCACCCCCCCCCCAAGAAAGCACATATTTGGGAAGAGGAAATATTAGAAATAATAGAACAGTGCTGAAAATAATGAGGGTGGGAAAATCCAAAGTGATAGCCAAGACCCGTGATGCTCATAGCCTCTCAGACTGAGTGGCTTTCGACTTCCTGGAAAGAAGAATCCTCCAGCACGTCAGGCAGGCTCCTACTGTCATCTCAAAAATCCCAGTTCAATCCAGTTAGATGGTGCGAATTCTTCTAGGTAGTATACTCTAAGTAATTAATAAACTATATTATCTTAGTTGAATTTTAGTCTAACTAGGGTGTTGAAGAAAATTCTATGCATCAAGGGTTATCTATCCATTTTGAGGGTATTTTTTTAAAAACCATCTGAAAGGCTAAACCCAGTAATAATGGTTACCTTGTATTAAAATCTTACTGTCTGCCAAGTAGTGTGATTAGGACTTTACATTCTCTACTGCATTTACTCCACACAACAGCTTCAAGGATCTATTACATTTTCATAGGGGAAAAATGAAACCCAGAGAGGCCAAATAAGATTGGCCCCATATAAATTTGAAACCAATATGTAAGTTTAGGTGTGCCTAATGCCCAAACCCATGGGAATAACCAATTTATTAAAAAGTCTTTAAGAATTATTGCTTGCAGGAAAACACGTCTCCTTGAAGTAGAAACATCTCGTTCCAGGCAGTTTAAATGTCAATAGCAAGAAGAGGCTGGAATATAATGCTTTGGGATTTTAACTGCAGTGTGCTAGCTACATGACAACAGGTTATTTACTAAGCTATTCTGTAGCTTATTTTCCTTATTGGTGAAAAGAGAATAATATATATATCCCATTATTCACAGAGACTAATACTATGTCTAATACATGCAGACATTTATGGCTATTATCAGTATAAGTAGCAAATTATTTCAAGATGTTTGAGTTTATATGTGCATTAAGCTGAAATAACTAATTATTTAAGCCCAAAGTGCAAAAATAGTTCATGAAGTTCATCAATATTTAAAATGCTTAAATAGGTTTACAGGGACATATGTAAATGTTTTCTAGTCTTAAGCATGTAAAATCAATAATGTTCCTACTAGAGCCCATCTTGTAAGCATTCAAAGAATGTTTTCATTTTTCTTTTTTTTTGGTGGTACCGGGGATTGAACCCAGGGGCGTTCTACCTCCGCGCCACACCCCCGGCCCTATTTTTTTTATACTTCATTTTGAAACCGGGTCTCACGAAGTTGCGGAGGGCCTCACTAAGTAGAGACAGAGAAAGAGAGAGAGAGAGAGAGAGAGAGAGAGAGACAGAGACAGAGAGACAGGGACAGGGAGAGAGAGAGAGAGAGAGAGCTGAGGCTGGCCGTGAACCCGGATCCTCCGGTCTCCGCCTCCCAAAGTACTGGGATTACAAGCGTGCGCCACCACGCCTGGCGCATGTTTTCATTTTTCTATTTATGGAATTTTAGTTCTCTAAGGAAAGAGTGCCTTTTATGCTAAGATGATTCTTTTTTCTTTTTTTTTTTTGGACTCAGTGTATTGCATTTCATTGTCATTGTGAGATTAGTATCCATAAGTTATAAGGAGTGTGTCATTAGATAAATTTTCTAAGGTGCGTGTGTGTGTGTGTGTGTGTGTGTGTGTGTGTGTGTTTGAGAGTGTGTGTTACCGAGGATTAAACCTAGGGGCATTCTACCTCTGAGCTACACCCACAGTTTCATTTTTTTTTTTTTTTACTTTGAAACAGGATCTCACTAAGTTGCTGAAGCTGGCCTTGAACCTGTGATCCTCCTCTCTCAGCCTCCCAAGTACTGGGATATCAGGCGTGTGCCACAGGCCCTGCTCTAAGGTACATTTTGTGAAGACAATTTTGTGAAGACAATTTTGTGGAAGGCTGGACAATTACAGGTCATCTCTGTGAAATATTATAATTGAGCAAATATACTATTATGGAAGCATTTTAACATAAAGTTTATGAAAATAAAATTGCTTCAAGCTTCCAGAAATAATACATAAATTACACTAATTCTGTAAACTAAAATACTAAAAACAAATACAGCATCACTTTAAGGGAAAAAAACCATGTCCTTAAAATTAGAAAATATGTAGTCATTCAATTCTAAGTTAAAAAGAGATAAAACCAGCTTTAGGAAATAGACCATTAATTCAAATATTGAACATATCATCATATGATTCATAATAATTAAATTTGGTACCATTCGTTATCTATAACTTTGACTGATACATGTGTTATTCCAAGTAAATGCAATTGTTCATGGCACAATATATCATTTTAAATGTCATATGTGTCTATATAAACATTCACTTTAATTTAAAAGAAGAATTATATCATTGTTCACTATGGTCCTGAACAAATAGAAAAAAAAGAGGGGAAGGGAGTGAAGTGGTTCAAATAGAAATTTTAAGAAAATTTTAATAAAATATCTGAGTGATGTGATATTAAGAGTAAAGTATATTGTAGTGAAACTGTAAATTCAGACCTCAGCTTTGCCACTGATAAATTGTATGATATTTGAAAATTAATCTCCCTGCAATGTTTGCCAGAATTGTGCACAGTGTCTTCCTTTATTGAGATGTGGATACACAGTCATAGAATATTAGAATTTGAAGAAATCTTAGAGGGCAACAAGTACAGCCCCTTTGTTTTTTAAAGAAAATAACTGGGGGCCAGGCGTGGTGGCGCACCCTTGTAATCCCAGTACTTTGGGAGGCAGAGACCGGAGGATCCGGGTTTGTTGCCAGCCTCAGCTCTCTCTCTCTCTCTCTCTCTCTCTCTCTCTCTCTCTCTGTACTTGGTGACGCCCTCCGCAACTTCGTGAGACCTGGTTTCAAAATAAAGTATAAAAAATAGGGCCGGGGGCATAGCGTGGAGGTAGAACGCCCCT
>PVJS01015969.1:0-5000 GCA_004027185.1 Glis glis
AGAGAGAGAGAGAGACGGAGAGGGAGAGAGAGAGAGAGAGAGAGAGAGAGCTGAGGCTGGCTGCGAACCCGGATCCTCCGATCTCCGCCTCCCAAAGTACTGGGATTACAAGCGTGCGCCACCACGCCCGGCTATCCTCTTTTTGATAATAACTACTCTTAGCAGTTATGAGGTGATATTTCATCATGGTTTTAATTTGCATTTTCCTGATGATTAGAGACTGAGCTTTTTTCATATATATCTTGACCATTTGTATGCCTTCTTTTGATAAATGCCTATTCCAATCCTTTCCCCATTTTAAAATAAGATTGTTTCTTATTCTTGAATAGTTTGAATTTCTGTAGATTTTGGATATTAGCCCCTTTCCAGTGTATGAGTTGCAAATATTTTCTTCTACTCTGTATGTTTATGTTGTCTCTTCGTTCTGTTGTTTCCTTTGCTGTGCAGTAGCTCTCTAGTTTGGTACAGTCCCATTTGTTTATCTTTGCTTTCCTTGCCTGTGCTTTTCGGGTCACATCCAAGAAATTTCTACCTAATGTCAGAAGTTTTTCTGCTACATTTTGTTCAAATAATTTTATAGTTTCAAGCCTTACATTTACATCTTTAATCCATTTTGAGTTGATTCTTGACTAGGGGTGAGATAGGATCTATTTTCATTCCTTTACTTGTGGATATCTGGTTTTCTCAACACCATTTATCAATGAAACCATTCTTTCCTTATTGTGTGTTCTTAGCACCTTATTGCAGAGCAATTGATTATAGATTTGTGGGTTTATTTCTTAGCTCTTTCCTATTTCATCAGTTGATATGTATGTTTTTATGCCAGTATTGTGCTGTTTTGATCACTGTAGGATTTGTTTTTAGGCTACTGGGAATTGAAACCAGGGGCACTTTCCCACTGAGCTACATCCGCAGCCCCCTACCCGCTTTTAGGTACTGGGGATTGAATTCAGGGGCATTCCTTAAAGCTACACCTTCAGCTCTTTTTATTTTTTGTTTTGAAACAGGGTCTCACTAGGTTGATGAAAGTCTTGCTAAGGTGTTGAGGTTGGCCTCCAACCTGCAATCTTCCTGTCTCAGCCTCCTAAGTACTGGGATTACAGGCATGTGTCACCATGCCCAGCCCCAGCCCTTTTAATTTTATTATTTTTAGTTTTTAAAATTTTTTATACTTTTATTGGTGCATTGTAATTATCCATCATAATGAGATATAGAGTGATAGGAATATCCATGGACACATTTTTTGTGTTTTCTTCCAGATTCCCACCCCTCTCCTTCCCCTTTCCTGTATATGATATTGAGTTGGTACTAATAATTTTGGGTATGTATATATGTATATATTATTTAAACTGTTACCTTCATTATTATTATTTTTTTGCGGTACTGGGGATTGAACCCAGGGGCATTCTACCTCCGAGCTACACCCCAGGCCTATTTTTTGTTCTTTATTTTGAAACAGGGTCTCACTAAGTTGCAGAGGGCCTCACTAAGTAGCTGAGGCTGGCTGCGAACCTGGATCCTCCTGTCTCAGCCTCCCAAGTACTGGGATTATAAGCGTGTGCCACCACGCCCGGCCCGTTACCTTCATTATGTTTCTATCTCCCCTCTTCCCTCTCTTAAACCCTCTCCATCACTCTGTTGGAGTCTCTGTGCCTTTATCTGAGGTCTCTTTTGTTACCCAGTTTCTCTCTAGTTTCCACATTTGAGAGAAAACATAAAACTATTCGCTTTCTGAAACTGGCTAATCTTACTTAGCATAATATTCTCTAGTTCCACCCATTTTTCTGCAAATGACATAATTTAATTTTATTTTGAGATAGGGTTTTGCTTAGTTGCCCAGGCTGTCCTCTAACTTGGGGTCCTTCTACCTCAACATCCCAAGTAGCTGGGATTATGGGCATGTACCATCTAGCCCAGCTTGATCACTGTAGTTCTGTAACTCTATTTATTTATTTATTTTTTGCGGTACAAGGAATTGAACCCAGGGGCATTCTACCTCTGAGCTACACCCCCAAATCTATTTTTTATTCTTTATTTTTGAAACAGGGTATCACTAAGTCGCAGAGGGCCTTACTTAGTAGCTGAGGCTGGTTGCGAACCTGTGATCCTCCTGTCTCAGCCTCCCCAGTACTGGGATTACAAGCGTGGGCCAACACGTCTGGCTCTGTAACGTGTTTTAAAGTTTGGTAGTATGGTGCCTCCAGCTTTGTTCTTTTTAATCAAGATTGCTTTGACTATTTGCATGTTTTGGTTCCATACTATTTAGAATATTTTATTAGCTATTATTTATTTATTCTGTACTCCACCTCATTTCAGAGTGTCCTTAATTGGCAAATGGCCCTTCCATCTAATTACTACAAGAAAGAATGGCATATTAGATGGTTGCTTTAAAATTCAAATCATCATTGTTGACTGATTTCATCATACGTTTATCTGGTGGTATCAGAGGATTATAATTTCCATTCAGTAAATATATTATTCTAAAAATTATTTGTGTGGTTGTAAAAGAATCAAATGAAAACCATCATTTTCAAATCCTATAGGTGCTTCAGTCATAGTAGTTATCAGTTGAATGCCTAAACCATTAGGTTGAAATCTGTAATCTCTAAACAAAACCAAATTTTTAAGCTATTATATATTATTGATTATTAGCCTTTATAATAAAATTAGCAGGTGTTGCAAGCTCATGTGCCTGCAGAGGCCAGATGTGTGGCCAAAAGGGACTGGTTAGGCCTAAGAAGACTTAGCAAGACTCTGTTTTAAAATAAAAAATAAAAAGGGCTAGGGTGTAGCTTAGAGTTAGAATGCCCCTGGGTTCAATCCCCAGTACCGGGGGGGGGAAAGAAAGAGAGAGAGAGAGAGAGAGAGAGAGAGAGAGAGAGAGAAAGAAAGAAAGAAAGAAAGAAAGAAAGAAAGAAAGAAGAAAGAAAGAAAGAAAGAAATAAATGACAACATATGGGCAGGCTGGAGGACACCTAGCATGATGCTATTCTCATGAAAATGGTGGTTTTGGCTGCTTAAGTGCAATGTCAGCCAAAAGGCATTTCAGTGGCTAAAGATCTAATGCCGCTTCAGGCTGAATTATTGGAAGTACCAAGTACAATTAAAGGAGGTGATAGTCACACTATGTTATGTAGAGGACAGGCTACACTTAGAGTATTATGTTCCCCTTGGGGTATCAGTCAGTAAGAGTATTTTTGCAGACAGGACTATGTATAGTGGAGGTTGCCGTAGAACACTAACTTTTTCCAGTCTGAAATGAGGTAAGCATAGCAACTGAGAAGTATTTAGAAACTTTTACAGCAATTTGACAGTAATTTTATATCTAATGAATGTAATGGGGGGTAGGGATGTAACTCAGTGGTAGAATGCTTGCCTAGCATGCCTGAGTCCCTGGGTTCAATCCCCAGTTCTGGGGGAAAAAAAAAAGAACAGGAAAAAAAGAAAGTGAGCTTTATCTTGTATGTCTTTTCTTTTTTTCTTGATACTTTCCCCTTATTTATTTATTTTAATAAATTATTTTCAGAGCAGTATATTAGATTTATGGAAAAATTGAGCAGAACATACAGAGAGAGCTCTCTCCATCTCCTGACTTCCTTTATTATCAACTTCTTGCATTGGTATACTACAATTGATGAACTAGTATTGACACATTACTATTGACTAAAGTTTATATTAGAGTTTACTCTTTGTTTTGTATATTTCTGTGGGTTTTGAAAATTACATAATATCATATATCCACCATTATAGTATCATACAGGATATTTTCATTGCTCTAAAAATACCCTATTCTGAACCCTTTCATCCCTTAACCCCTTTCCCCATACCACCTACCCCCTTATCCCCTGCAACCACTGATCTTTTCTTTTTTTTTTTTTTTTTGATACTGGAGGGACTATATCCCCTGACCTTTTTATTTTTTATTTATTTGGAAGTAGGGTCTTGCTAAGTTGCTGAGACTGGCCTCAAAACTGGGATTCTCCTCTCTTAGTCTCCGGGGATCACAGGTGTGCACATCACTGATCTTTTCAGTTTCTATAGTTTTGCCTTTTCCAGAATATCATATAGTTGGAATCAACTTTTTCAGAATGGCTTCTTTCACATATTAATCTATATTTAAGGTTTTCCCATATCTTTTCTGACTTGATAGTTCATTTCTTTTTATAGCATATTCCATTGTATGGACTTACCACAGTTTATTCATTCACCTTCATTCAAGATGAAGAACATCTTGGTTGCTTCTAGTTTTTGACAATTATGAATAAAGGTGTAATAAACATTGATGGGCAAATTTTTGTATAAACGTAGTTTTCATCTCATTTGGCTAAATACCTAGGACTGCAGTTGCTGGGTTGTTTAGTAAGTGTATATTTTGCTTTGTAAGAAACTGCCAAAGTGTCTTCCAGAGTGATTGTCACATTTTGCATTCCTGCTAGCAATGAATGAGAGTTCCTGTTGTTACAGATCCAATCAGTGTTTGGTGTTGCCAGTGTTTTGGATTCTAGCCATTCTAATAGCTATGTAGTGGTATCACATTGTTGTTTTAATTTTCAGTTCCCTAGTGACATACATGTTGAGTATCTTTTTACATGCTTATTTGTCTTTTGTATATGTTCCTTGGTAAGGGATTTGTTTGGATCTTCTTGTGTGTGTGTGTGTGTGTGTGTGTGTGGTCCTGGGGATAGAACCCAGGGACATTCTACCACTGAGCTATACACCCAACCCTATTTTTTATTTTGAAACAAGGTCTCACTAAGTTGTAGAAGGCCTCACTAAGTTGCTGAGGCTGGCCACGAACCTGCAATCCTCCTGTCTCAGCCTCCCAAATGCTGGGATTACAGGTGTGTGCCACCACCCCCGCCTTTTTGAAACTTTTGCCCATTTTTTGATTGGGTTGTTTTCTTATCGTTCAATTTTAAGAATTCTTTGTATATTTTGGATACAAATCCTTTATTAGATATGTTTTGCAAATATTTTCTCCTAGTTTGTGCCTTGTCTTT
>PVJS01015969.1:7500-38123 GCA_004027185.1 Glis glis
CACTCCCAGCCCTATTTTTTATTCTTTATTTGGAAACAGGGTTTCACTAAGTTGAGGAGGGCCTAGCTAAGTAGCTGAGGCTGGCCGCAAACCTGAGATCCTCCTTTCTCAGCCTCCTAATTACAAGCATGCACCACCATGCCTGGCTCTATGATTTTTAAAAAAAGTTAAGTTAGATCTTGTCATTCTGTTTAAAACCTTCCAAAGTCTTCCCATTGCTAAAACTCAGAACAAAATCTAAACTTCTGGGTGTGGTGGCCCAGGCCTGTAATCCCAGCACTTGGGAGGCTGCGACAGGAGGATTGTAGGTTAGAGGACAGCCTCAGCAAGTAGTGAGACTCCCATCAACCTAGGGAGACCCTGTTTCAAAATAAAAATAATATAGGGCTGGGGGTGTGACTTGGAGGTAGAATGCCTCTGGGTTCAAACCCCAGTACCAAAAACCAAAAAATTATAAAAAACAGCAACTCGTTATTATGACCTGGAAGAGATAATCTGCATAACCTGACTCCTGTTTTGTTTCTAAAGAGCAAGGGAAGCTGCGCATGGTGGCACACACCTGTAATCCCAGTACTTGGGAGGCTGAGGCAGGAGGATCACAAGTTCGAAGCCATCCTCAGCAACTTAGCAAGACCCTGTTTCCAAATAAGAAATAAGCCCAGAGGTAGAAGGCTCCTGGGTTCCATCCCAAGTACCACAATAAAATAAAATAAAATAAAATAAAATAAAATAAAATAAAATAATAAAGAGCAAGGGATGGGTTGGGTAAGAGTGGTGAGCAATGAGGTAATACTATCTGCTAAGGAGCATGGATTTTTATTATTTCAATTATTAGGAGTTGCCTTTAGGGGGTCAGGGTTAGGGTTGGTTAATGTTCTATAATGTGTTGTGGTCAGGTTCCATCTCAGTACCTGATACACAATAGGTGCTTAAGAAATACTGCATGAGGCTGGGCTTAGTGGTGGATGCCTGTAATCCCAGTACTTGGGAGGCTGAGACAGGAGGATCACAGGTTCGAGGACAGCCTCAGCAATGTAGCGAGACTCTCAGCAACCTAGTGAGACCCTGTTTCAAAACAAAAAAACGAAACAGGCTGGGGGTGTAGCTCGGAGGTAGAAGGCCCCTGGGTTCAATCCCCAGTACAACGAAAAAAGAAAAAAAGAAAAAAAATATACTGCATGAGACCACATTCTACTTGGACTTCAGTTTTGACATATGTAACTTAGTGTAGCCCCTACATCATAAGGCTATTGTGGAATAGATACAGGTTTATAAAGCACTTGGAATACAAATAGCTCTTAATAAATGGTAGCTGCTGCTGGGCCTTCTTTGCTTAGAAGCAGCTTTAAGGTCTTGCTCAGCTTTTCCCAGGGGCATCTTTGGTAAGGTGGGGGGAAGAGATACATTCGCATCTCTTTCCCTGAGGCTTAATCTTGACAGGATCCTGATTCCGATTCGGAGGTCTAGAAAAGGCTCCTCTGTGCCCTGCTGCAGAACCTGAAGCACAGAGGAGCTCCGGTTCTCTTTCTTGACTCGGGGGCTGTCCAGGGCCCTGGCAGGCCCCGGGAAGCCTGGACCCAGAGAGAAATTTCCTCCTGCTGGAGACCGAGTGGGGGAGAATGGGGGAGAAGGTGGGAAGGGAGCCGTCTCCCCGCCCTCGGCACTTGCTGAAAGGAGAGCGGAAAGGAGAAGCGCAAGCCTCCCGCCGCCTCCCTCCCTCCCTCCTTCCCCGCCCCTTCCTTCCCAGCCCCGCGCCTTCGCTGCCGCCCTGAGAGGGCGCGAGCGTGCTGCACCTCGGGCGCTGGGCGGCTGCGCTGCAGAGCCCGGCCCAGACAAATCGAGCGAGCTGGTGGAGTCCGGGCTTTGTGCCGGCTGGGCCCGGCAGCGAGAGGTGCGGCTCTGCGCCGGAAACAGGCTTCCGAGATGCCGGGGCCAGGTCCCCTCGCCAGGTAATGCTGGCCCTGCCTGGGGTTCTCCCAGCTGGGCTGTGCTTTTGGGGGGGAGAGTCTGCCGGATTCCGGGGAGTGGTGACACGGGGAGGGGGGCATTATTACATTCCCCTTACCTTGAGGGGCCCTAATGAGAGAACCGGCTGAGGGTGGGCCCTTAGACGAACCCACCCAGAGCAAGGCCTATGCTGGGATCTGTGTGGCCAGGGAAGGGTGTGGAGGGGAAGCAGGGCTTTTGGGGAACTGTTCTGCCTCAGGGCCCGCTCCTTTGTAAGCCTCTAATGCGTGGTGGCCAGGGTGATGCCTCCCTCTGCCTTGGCTTGGCTGCTGGCCTGTGCTCTGTATTAAGAGGCGGGGTGAACTGGGAGATGGGAGACCTGGGGGCTGGTCCTGTTCAGGCAGCCTCTGTGGGCCTCAGTTTCCTTATCTGCAGTGAAGGGCGGGACATGCTGTTAAATAACTCTGGCTTTCCCAGGCTGTCAAACTGTCTTTTGGAAAGATGAGTTAGTTAAAGGACTAGAATGGGCTGCAGGGTTGTCCCCCGCAACCCCCTGGGAAGCAGATCTTAGCACTCCGTCTTCCGTCCAGCCTTTTGTATGACATCTTGTGGGTCTCTTTAGAACCCAGTGATTTCAGGGAAAGACAGAGGCGGAGGATGCTGATGCTTATTTTAGTGTTGAGTGTAGGTATGTTGGGTGTAGGGAGGTGGGGTTGAGAAGAAGCAGGTCAAAGTATGTTAATGTTTTTTCTCTATCTTGGCCAATTCGTCAATATTTAGACATAAAGCTGCTTTAAACTAGGCTGTCTTCTCTAGAGCACTCTTTATTTCATACGTAAATGACAGACCTTGAGACTGTGTCATGTCTTAATCATTGTAATTCCTTCCTTCTTTATTATCTGGCACCAAGAAACTCATGTCAGACCAGATACTAAATTACCTTGATTATTTTGGGCCTTCTTTCTCTCCCCAGGTTTTCCATGGGTTTTTTTCCTCTCCTTTTCTGTCTTCTTCCTCCCTGGGCCATTTTTCCAGCCACCACCCCCTGCCTCCCTTTCTCCCTTCTTCCTGTTCTTTTCTTATATGCCCCCCCCCCAGCCTGTTCGTTCCCTTTCTTGGATCTTTGTCCTCTTGGTTAGGCTTTCTTTTCTTTTCCTCTTATAATTTTTGGTTATACTTTCTCATTACTAATAGGTTACTTGTTTATAGGGACCTTTGCTACGATGTCTGCAAGGTCCAAACATTGTTTCCTAGCTAACCTTCTTGCTTTTAGCTTTTACCTAAATTCTATCTTCTGCAAGTGCCAGACTCTCTCCTTACTGCCCCCATGCTTTGCCTTGGGCCTGCCAATAAGCAATTCTGGATTTGTTCCCCACCTTCTCTTGGAGCGTGCGTTGCGGGGGTAGCAGGTGGGTAGTAGGGAAAAAGCAAAACGGGAAGTGGGGGGCTTGAGTGCCGGGATTGGAGGAGAGCAAGAGTGTCAAGTAGGGCTGGCCAGAGACTATAATTTCCTCTAGTGAGATGGCCAGTGACCCTTTGGCAGCTCTGAGGCACTGCTGACTTAGAGGAAAGGAGGTTGACCTGTGAGCCGAGGGAAGAGGAGGAAGGACAGCAGGGATGGGGTGGAGGGAGAGGAGAAGGAAGAGTCCTGGAGGAGAAGACAGTGGTCTTTTGAAGAAGAGGGTGGTCTGGGCAAGGTAGGGGTTATTTTTGGGGTGGGTAAAAAGTGGGTATGAAGGGAAAGATTATAGGCTGGGAAAGGTCATCATGTAAGTTAATTCTCTTTTCGGAAGTCTGGCTCTTTGGACTGGTTTATTTCTACTCAGCATTTTTTTTTTTCTTGAGCAGTGTCCCCAAAGTGGGGGAGTGAGAAGGGAAGCAGAGATGGGAATGACAAGATTGCTGTTTTATTGGCATTCACTGTGTGGAATGTGGAGTGTGTATGTATACAAAAAACTTTCAATATGGCTCCCATCCATCCTCTAAATCATCTGCTGAATGCTAGTTAGGGTGCTAGGTGCTGGGGATACAAAAATGGAAATTGGACTCAGTTGCTGCCCTCAAATTCAGGTCAAGAAGTGTGGAGCTGCATGTGTTAAGTAGTGTAGAGAGAAGCACAAGGGACTGTGACAATGCAGAGGAGGGAACTTCAGATTCAGCGAGTCAGTAGCAAAACTGGGACCTACACTTAAGTCTTCTCTAATGGTAATTCCAATTTGCTTATACCATATGATCTCCTGACCATGTTTATGCATATAGTGTACAAAAGTTCTTATAGTCTCTTTTCTGCCTACCTTTGGGGCTAGACTGCTAAGATGAAAAAAAGAACAGTTCCCCGTGGTAGGTCATTGTGCCATGGCCAAAGAAATACTCATCACCTTGGAAGGGAAACAGACTTCATCCCTGTTAACTTCTAGTTCCAGGCCACTTGGGTGCCTCAGGGCTGGGCTCCCTGATGAGCCATTTGATCCCTTCCTCCCCTTCCTTAATTTAATTTTCTTAAATTAAAATTTTGGCAGACCATGGAGTCCAGAGACCAGATGCAGCTAGGCATTTTACTTCCATTGGCCTCTGTAAAAAGGGATTTAACACCTCACAGGGTTGGTGAGGATTAAATGAAGTAATGAATGTGTAGAAGTGCTTTGTTAAGTGTTGTACAGATGTTACTGTGGTTGTTCTTGAATACATTCTTAAGCCATGATGCTATAGCCTGAAAGCCGAGGGATGCCACTGACTCGTCAAAACTAAGCCTCAGTTCTCAGTGAATAAAGGAAAAGATAGGACGAGGTAGAGAAGGATTTAGAATTGATCATTGAGCCCCATGCTCCAAATGGATTCCAAGAGGTGTACAAGAGGACTTGAAGGCCAGAGAGTAAGTGGCAAGTATAAAAGATATTATTTTTAGTGACTCCTATGATATAGCAAAAACAGGGGAGATGAGGAAGGGATTAAAAGTAGATTGAGTTTTGGATTTTGTTCAAATCCTCGTTCTACCATATATTAGTTATCTGATTGTTAATCTCTCTAAGCTTTATGTACAAAATGAAAGATACTAGCTGGGCCTGGCGGCACATACCTATAATCCCAGTACTTGGGAGGCTGAGACAGGAGGATCGCAAGTTCGCAGCCAGCCTCAGCAACTTAGGCAGCAACTTAGTGAGATCCTGTTTCAAAATAAAATAGGGCTAGGTGTATAGCGCAGGGGTAGAATGCCCCTGTGTTCAATCCCCAGTACCACAAAGAAAAAAAGAAAAGAAAGATATTCATACCTACCGTGAAGGTTTATTATAAAGTTTAAAAATAATTATATAAAATAATTATGTAGTAGGTATTTAATAGCTATTCTTATCCTACAAAAGTAAACTCTGAAGTTCTGAAGTCGTGTGTGTGTGTGTGTGTGTGTGTGTGTGTGTGTGTGTGTGTTTGGATACTTTGGGATTGAACCCAGTAGCATTTTACCTCTGAGCTATACCCCCAGTGCTTTTGTGTGTGTGTGTGGGGGGGGGGTTACTGGGGATAGAACTCAGGAGTGTTCTACCTTTGAGCTATACCCCAGTCCTGTTTTATTTTATTTTATTTTATTTTTTTAGTTTGAAACAGGATCTCACTAAGTTGATGAGGCTGACATCAAACCCTCCTGTTTCAGCCTCCCAAGTACTGGGATTATAGGCATGCACCACCACGCCCAGCTCACCCCCAGCACTTTTTTTTTTTTGCGGTACTAGGGATTGAACCCAGGGGCATTCTACCTCTGAGCTGTGTACCCAGTCCTATTTTCTATTCTTTATTTTGAAGCAGGGTCTCACTAAGTTGCGGAGGGCCTCACTAAGTAGCTGAGGCTGGCCACAAACCCGGATCCTCTGGTCTCAGCCTCCCAAGTATGGGGATTACAAGCATGTGCCACCATGCCCTGCCCCCAGCACTTTTTATTTTGAAACAGGGACTCACTAAGTTGCTGAGGGTCTCACTAAGTTGCTGAGGCTGGCCTGGAACCTGTGATTATCCTGTCTCAGCCTCCCAAGTACTGGGATTAGAGGTGTGGACCACCACGCCCAGCTTGAAGTCTTCTCTTAAGAAAGTTTTCCTTGACTCTTAGTCTATTAAGGACTAATTTAGCACCTTTGTGCTTCCTCTCAAAACTCAATAGTGGCACTTGCAATGTTAGATTGTTATTGTGGTTTATGTGTCTACTTCTCCCATTGGCCTGTGAGATTTTTGAGGGAAGATTCAAGATCTAGTAAATCTCAGGGTCTACTGAGTACACATTCTTACCAAGCCTTATTTAGTTGCTAGGTACACATTGGTAAGTAGAATATATTTAGTTGCTATTTTGTGATGCTTACTGTTTATTAAAGGAGATGTATAAAACTTAACAAATATGATTAACACTCATGACAGATACCCTGAAAACCAAGAGCTCCATTTGGTCATGTTAGATTCAACCATCTGTTAGACAACTGCACCTGCATTTCTCATTAGTACCTCAAACCTAAGAGCTATCCAGGTGGAGTTGTTTAATAGATGGTTATTAATCTGAAAGAGAGCTGTTTGGAAAGAGACAGAAACTAGGGTATCAGCAACACACTGATAGTACGTAAAGCTGAGGGAATGGATGAGCTCATCTTGGGGAGAATGTAGTGATGAGTAAAAGAGGTTCTGAGCTTTGGACGAATGGAGGATAGCTGAAGGAGGGGTCTACAAGAAGAAAAGAGCAGACAGAAAGGTAGAAGGAAAAGAAGGAAAGCTAGGTGAATGTGCTTCCCCAGAAGCCAAGAAAGTAGAGTATTTGAAAGAGGGAGGTCAATTCTGTTGAGTTCTAGAGAGATTAAGTAAGGATAAAAATGTAACCCTTTGTGATTTGGCAAAATGGAGATGATTGGTAATCTACTACTTTTGGTGAAATGGTTAGGTGTCAGTTGGCAAACAGAAGAGGAGATAATGGAGATGGTTTAAATAGACAGTTCTGGCCAGGCGTGGTGGTGTATGCCTGTAATCCCAGTACTTGGGAGGCTGAGACAGGAGGATTGCAGGGTTGAGGACAGCCTCAGCAAGTAGTGAGGCTCTCATCAACCTAGCAAGACCCTGTTTCAAAATAAAAAAAAATAGGGCTGGGTGTGTAGCTCAGAGGTAGAATGCCCCTAGGTTCAATCCCCAGTACTAATAAATAAATAGACAGATCTTTTGAGAAGCTTTGCTTATGATGGAAAGCAAAGAAATAAGCAGTGTTTGGAGGAGGGTGTGGGGGTCAAGGGAGAGGGGCATGTGTGTGTGTCTTTGAATAGGAGATATACAGTATGTTACTGTTCACTCACTATTTCTTGGGTCAGGCCAGAAATTTAGAGATCATCTTGAATTTTTCTTTTTTTCTCCCATGCTACATCCAATCTCTAAGTCATTTGACTCTACCTTCAGAATGTATTTATCTTTGAAATCCTTCTCTCCACTTATTGTCACTCATGTAAGCTACCATCAGTTCTTACCCAGGTTATTTTAATAGCTTCTTAATTATCTCTTTTCTTTTCCTTTATTCTCCTGTAGTCTGTTCTATTCTGCAGCTAGAGTGATCTGTCTAAAACATAAATCAGATCACTGCTCAAAACTCTTCAGTATTTTCCTACACTTGCTACAAAATCCAGACTTCTTATTGTGGCCTGTAAGGTCCTGTACAATCTGACCTTTGCCTTTATCTCTAAGCTCAGTCTCTTAACCCCATTTCTCCTTGTTCACCCAACTTTAGTCTTGCTGACCTTTTTGGTATTCTAGGTGCCCAGTATATGCTCATCCAGGATATTTGTACTTACTGATCTCTCTGCTTAAGATGATCTTCTAGATATTACTGTGATTTGTTGTCTTGTTTTATTTAAGTATCTCTTTCTCAGAGAATCCTGTCCTGATCAAGCCCTATCCCCCATCCCCATAATCACACATATGTATGGACTTGAACTTGTATATTTATTTGCTTATTTCTTTGTCTGCTTCTCTTACTAGGCCATAAATCCATTGAGCATAGGAATTTTGTTTTATACAGCTAGATTAATAATGATACATTGTATATATACAGTAAATATTTATTGAATGACTGAATATATCAAATGACTGCATGTGTCTAACAGAGACTGAAAGCTTGACATAACTGAAAGAGATCATTCCAGGTGAGAAGGAGTACAAGGAGAAGAGAGAATTTTTTGTTTGTTTGTTTTGTTTTGTTTTTGGTACTGGGGATTGAACCCAATTTTACCTCTGAGCTATACCCTAGTCTTGTTTTATTTTGAAACAGGGTCTTGCTAAATTGGTGGGGGCCTTGCTAAATTGCTGAGGCTGTCTTCCAACCTGTGATCCTCCTGTCTCAGCCTCTCAAGTACTGGAATTACAGGCGTGTGCCACCATACCTGGCTGAGAGAATGACTTTTGATGGGAGGAGGTATACCTCCGTCATTATAACTGGAGGGAAGAAGGAAAACATGGTTGCCTGTGCTGGGAGGCACAGAGATTTGGAGGTAGTATAATGGAGTTTCCCTGCAAAGATTTCTGTTTTCTCATTAAAAGTAAGCTCATCAATTAAGGGGAAAGGTGAATGGGAAGTCATATGGGAAGTACTGTAGGAAGAAAATCATAACTTTCAAGTGAAAGCAGTTAACCAGGATTTGTTACGTTCCCCAAGACATTGGCTGCTTCAGTGTTAGAGACAGTTTGAAGAGAGTTGAGTTCACCTATCCCAAAGCTGGAATTTTACCAATTAAATTTTTTAAATTAATTAATTAATTAATTTCGTGGTACTGGGGATTGAACCCAGGGGCATTCTACTTCTGAGCTATGCCCCCAGTCCTCTTTTTTATTCTTTATTTTGAAACATGGTCTCACTAAGTCACAGAAGGCCTCACTAAGTAGCTGAGGCTGGCCGCGAACCTGCGATCCTCCTGTCTCAGCTTCCCAAGTACTGGGATTAAAAGTGTGTGCCACCATGCCCGGCTCCCAATTAAATTTTAGAAAGGGAAAGAAGGGCAAGGTTATTTTTTTCTTCCTCTTTTTATGGTACTGACGATTGAACCCAGGGGTTCTCTATCCCTAAACTACATCCCTGGCCCTTTTTATTTTTTGAGACAGGATCTTGGCTAGGTTTCCTAGGCTGGTCTCAAACTTCCTATCCTCCTGCCTCAGCCTCTTGAGTCATTGGGACTATAGTCAACCACCACTGGGCCTGGCTAGGCAAAGGGCTCCTTTGATATTTGAGTGATTTGGATGAACTATGTTTATCTAAAGAGAAAAATGAAGGTGGGGGAACTGATGGATAGTTTATTGGAGCTCAAAATGAAGTCTAGGAATTGTGGAAGTTCTTGAGCAAGAGAGCCGCTGTATTTGGAGTGTGTATGATTCATTCAAGATGTTGGAGTTGATGTAAATTTTGGTGATCAGGTCGAGAGTGTCATCATGGGAACATTGGCTAACTTGGACCAGGGGTCAGAAAATGGCATGGCCAGGGTGTGGAAAGAATCATCACTATGGCTGTTGAAGTCAGCTGGAAGGAAAACTGGAGGGTACAGAAGACTAAACATTGGGTGTGAGTGATCAGGAATTGAGTAGTAAGCAACAAAGTGTTAGAGCTGCTAGTAGAGACTACTCAAAGGAAAAAAAAGAAGCTTTTACAAGAAGAAGGTAAAGGAATCTTTTGCATATGGCACTGAAAATGAAGGACAAAACAAACCTATAGGTGGAGTGTGAGAGAGAACACATCCTGCCGTTGAGAGGGCCACTAGAGAAGTCCCTTCAGGTGATAGCCAGGTTTCTTTTATGGCCAAGGAGGCAAAGGAGTTAGCTAATGACAAATGGAAAGTTACAGAGGAAGCAGTGAAAGTTCCAGAGTCAGGGGAGGGGTGGGGCTTTGGTCTGAACAGAGGGTGTACAGAAAAGGTTGGGACGAGAGTTTGGCTGATTATGGATGATTGAAGTAAACGGACACCGGAGGATTGATTGGCTGAGTCCTGATGATTTTTCAGAGGAGGAAAGGCAATCCATTTTCATGCTATGGTTGTCAACACTTCAAGAGAAAGTGTTCCTTTGAGACAACATGTGGCAGTGGGAGAAATCACAGGATGTGTTTGGGCAGATTGACTGGAAGGTCAGCCATCTAGGAGTAGAATAGTGTCCAGTGTTTCCTAGGAAGTTGACCCGGGAGGGATTATAGGCTTGTGCCACCACACCTTAACTACTAGAAATAACTGGGGCTACTGGTCAAGAGTTTTCCAGGATGGTAGGGAGAAGGTTATAAAACCGATTAGTACTAGTTTCTGCAAGTAACTCCAGTGACTATTTGCAGGGATGTTAGGAGTAAGGAGGGATATGTAGGGATGTGTGTGTATGTGTTTGTAGGTACAGGGCTAGCCTACGTGAACTTAAGTCTCTCAATCTCTCTGCCCTTTCCACCCCACTTTGCCTCTCATATTTCTCTAATTTAAGGAAGCCTCCTAGGTATAACCCTGTGTTCATTATATCTCAAATTATAATTAATGTTGAAAGAGTGTTTTTAAAAGAATAAGAATAATCAGGGACTAGTCATGTTTTTATCAATATTTCATTTAGTGAGTTTAAGTAAATTACATTCCTGTATGGGTTTCAGGTTCCCATAAAATAAAGGTTTGGCTGATTCTTAAGTATCCTTCCAGCTCCTGTGTTTTTTCTGCCCTCACTACACCAGGCTGTCTTAGGAAGTGAACCATTGCTAGTTACCTGGTGTGTACCATGTCTATGCTGGGTGGATTTGGGGACATAGAGATTAATCAGATTCAGTTTTGTTTCTCGAGCTATTTATGGCTTGGTGAGGATGACAAGCATGGATTATGGTTTGATAAGATAAAATTTGGAAATTGCTTCATAGAAATATGTATAAAATGTTGTTAAATTTTATGGAAAGGTAGAAGGAAGGAGCTTCTGCAAAGGTTTCATAAAGGAAGTGAGTCAAGTTGGGCCTTGAAGAATGAGTATGAGTTTGCATGGCAGACAAGTTTGGACATTTTGGGCAAATAGAACAGTATCTGGCATGACAAGTTTAGGGAATAGTGGAGATGAAACTAGAACGATAGGTGGGGAAGGGAACAACGATTTTTTGGACATCTGTTTTGTGCCAGGCAGCATGCGGGGTGCTTTTTTTTGCATATACTTTTAAATTCTCTATAAAGTAGGTTAGTCTTGTTTGCATTTTACATAAGAGGCAATAGAAAATTGGAAATAAAGTCACTTTTCTGATGGTCTGGAAACAGCCTACAGAAACAGTTTTCTTCTCTGCACTTTCTTGTTGCTAAACCAGAGCAAGTGGCTGGAGGCTGCATAGTAGGAGTGTCTTTGACGGCTAAGAAGTACATCCTGCAGCAAATTCAAGGCTGCAGCATTCCAGTCCCTTGCCAAAGAAAACCTCTTGGCACAATTTAAGTAAAGATCAGATTCTCATAGCCAGGCGTCAAGGGCACACAGTACTCCCTAGTTCTGGGTGGAATGTTGGTCATGGCAGTTGCAGCTGCCCTGAGTTATTCCAGGGAAGAAATGTATGATTAGTTTTGGAGTAGGTTTTAATACTTTTTCTTCTTTCTTTCCCTCTTTGGTTTTAAATAATGGCTTGAGTGGTTATCTAGGGATTATATTAGAGGTTATCTAGTCCATTCCCTTATCTCTAGAGGCATTAGTGAAATGTGGTATTAGTGATTCTGTTACCACACAGGCATCATTTTGGAACCCTGCCTCTGCTACCCACTAGGTGTGTGGCCCTGGGTGACAGGCAGTGTCTTTGAAAACTTTGCTTCTTCAGACTTGCTCGCTCTTTTATTCCCAGCAGCTCGCGTAGCCTGGCAAACAGTCAATGGTGAATATTTGCTTTAATTAATGGGAAAAATGATACCTACCAAACAGATTTCCAAGTTTTCTGTAAACTCCAAAGTGGATCTAATTGTTAGTCATTATTAAAATATCAGCTCCAGGTCCAATCCCCAGTACCAAAGAAAAAAAAAGTCAGTCTCAAATGATGGCTGCAATCTTAGTTGTAAAGGTAATTAGTTCAGGAGGTTCTCTCTAGGGAATCTGTTTCTTAGAACTCTGCACCTCTGTTCAGAAGTTTAGAGGACTGCCCTGAACTCCCAAGTCCCTGCTGTGATCTCAAGGCCTCACAGAGCCCTCAGTGCAGATGGACAGTAGCTGGGCTCTACCTCCAGGCAACACCTCTTTTCTCTCATTGTCATCTCTCCACAGCCCTGTTTTTTAATCAACAATGTCTTTTATTTTTAACATGGGGAATTTATTGCCAAGTGCTAGAACTTCTTCTTAGAAAGGACCATTTTTCTGACTAGTGCTATATGCGGTGCAGAACATAAAAGGCCTGCAGTGATCTGCTGTGTCCCACATTTTCAGTCTCCCACTGTAGTTCTTTATTTTGTACTTTACCATGTTGAACTCACATTTATGTTATTCTGTGCTCTAGGATGCATTTGCTATCTTCTCCATCAAAATCATTCGTTCATTTATTACCTGTTTTCTTTGGGCCATGTAATATACTAATGCCTGGACCTATCCCAGACCAATTAAATCAGACTGTAGGGATAGAGCTCAAGCATTAGTGGGTTTCCTCCCAACATTATATTAGAAAAAATTTCAAACATTCAAAGAGTTTAATAGTGAATACCTGTGTACCTGTCACCTAGATTCTTCTACCATTTGCATTTTCTTTCTTTTTTTTTTTGCAGTACCGGGAAATGAACCCAGGGGCATTCTACCTCTGAGTTACACCCCTGGCCCTATTTTTTTTTGTACTTTATTTTGAAACAGGGTCTCACAAAGTTGCGGAGGGCCTCACTAAGTAGCTGAGGCTGGCCGCGAACCTGGATCCTCTGGTCTCCACCTCCCAAGTACTGGGATTACAAGCATGCGCCACCACGCCCGGCTTGCATTTTCATATATTGTTAGGCACTGCATAATGAATGACATTTTGGTCAACAAAGGAATTTTGTATATTACATAATACTTGATAATGATAATAAACTATGTTACTAGCTTTTGTATTTGCTATACATATTTATTGTTATTTAATTTATTTTTTTTTATATTTTATTGGTACATAATATAGTCTCACATCATAATGTAGTTCAAAGTGATAGTGACATACTTGGCGGGCTTTCCCCCGGCTCCCTCCCACTCCCCCCTTCCCCATTCAGGATATTGAGATTGACATTGGTATTCTCACATATGTACATAATGTCAATGGAAGTGATCTCTTCATCGATTCTCCCTCTCCCCATCCCCCTTCCCTAGACAACCTCCTTTACTCCATTGGGGTTTCTCCTCCATTATCTGGAGTCCCTCTGGTATCCCGATTACTCCCTAACTTCCATATATGAGAAAAAGCATGACCCTTCACTTTCTGTGACTGGCTAATTTCATTTAACATAATATTCTCTAGGTCCATCCATTTTCCTGAAAATTACATAATTTTGTTCTTTATTGTTGAGTAGAATTTCATTGTGTGTATATCCCATAAATTTGTAATCCATTCATCTGTTGATGGATACCTCGGTTGGTTCAATAATTTGGCTATTGTGAATTGTGCTGCTATAAACATGGATATGCATATATTACTATAATATTCTGATTTCAGTCCCTTTGGAAAGATACCCAGGAGTGGTATAGCTGGATCATATGGTGGATCCATAAACTGTATTTATACTTATAAAAACAAATTTACTGTAAAACAGTATGATAAGTTATGCTGGCAGCAGCCTCATACAATTTATGTTTACTGCGCAGGCACACGTGTGCATCTGTGTGTGTGTGTGTGTGTGTGTGTGTGTGTGTGTGTGTCTGTCTGTCTGTCTGTCTCTCTTGATTTCTTTTTGTGGTACCAGGAATCAAAACTAGAGCCTTGCGTGTGGTAGGCAAGTGCCCTACCACTAAACTACATCCCTAGCCCTCCCGGGTCTTTTGATTGCATCCAGAGGCCATGAGCGATTGGCCTGTACCATCTAGGTTTGTGTAAATATACCCTGTGATGTTCAAACAATGACACATATTTAGAATATATCCTACTTGTTAAGCAATGCATGACTGTACTTTATCACATCAGTTATATATTATACATTGACATGTATATTATGTTATATCACATCCATATGCTCATCCATTAATCTGTTTTAAAAAAAATACAGGTCACGCCAGGTGTGGTGATGCATGCCTGTAATCCCAGTACTTGGGAGGCTGAGACAGGAGAATCACAGGTTTGAGACCAGCCTCAGCAACTTAGCAAGACCCTGTTTCCAAATAAAAAATAAAACCATTCTGGGGGTGTAGCTCAGAGGTAGAATGCCTCTGGGTTCAATCCCCAGTACCCAAAAGCAAACAAATAAAAAACGTGTTTCAAAGTAAAAGTAAATTGCAGATACTAGTACACTTCCCCTGAAGTACTTCAACACTGGGGTTTTTTTTTTTGGTACTGGAGATTAAACCTAGGGGCATTCTACCTCTGCAGTGCACACCCAACCCTTTTTATTTTTATTTTTTGGAAACAGGGTCTCCTTAAGTTGCTGAGGATCTTGCTGTGTTGCTGAGGCTGGCTGGGTTCAAACCTGAGATCCTCCTGTCTCAGCCTCCCAATTACTGGGATTATAGGTGTGCACCATCACTGCACCTGGCTAACATTGGTGTTTTAAAAGCTCACAAGGGATAATAGTCCAACTCTAATAGTCAAGAGTTAAAGACCTCTTATTTTTGGGGGGGATGGGGAAGATACTGGGTAATAAACCCAATGGCATTCTACCTCTGAACTATATCCCTAGCCCTATTTTCTTATTTTATTTTGATTAATTAATTAATTAATTAATTTTTGTGGTAGTGGGGATTGAACCCAGGTCATTCTACCTCTGAGCTACACTCCCAGCTCTATTTTATTTTTATTTTGAAACAAGGTCTTGCTAGGTCAATGAGAGTCTCACTACTTGCTGAGGCTGTCCTCGAACCTGTGATCCTCCTGTCTCAGCTTCCCAAGTACTGGGATTACAAATGTGTGCTACCATGCTCAAGTTTTCTTTTTTTATTTTGAAACAGGGTCTCAGTAGGTTGCTGAGAGTCTTGCTAAATTGCTGGAGCTGGCTTCAAATCTGTGATCCTCCTGTCTCAGTCTCCCAAGTACTGGGATTACAGGCATGTACCACCACACCTGGTTAAGAATTAAAGACCTCTTGTCTGACTTCTTTTTTTGGTGCTGGGGATTGAATCCAGGGGCATTCTACCTCTGAGATATACCCCAGCCCTGTTTTATTTTTTATTTGGAAACAGGGTCTCACTAAGTTGATGCAAGACTCACTGAGTTGGTGAGGCTGGTTTTGAACCTGTGATCCTCCTGTCTCAGCCTCCCAAGTACTGGGATTACAGATGTGCACCACTGCACCCAACTAAGCTGGTACTTTTAATAAAGCCTTTTTTTGCGAAACTTAACTGATCATTTGATTCCATTTAGTCTTTCATTTCTGGGTGTTTCAACATTTTATTGGTTGTACGGTTCTACATCACTACCGTTGTGGTTTTCTAGGTCCTGCTTCTTGATTACTACACTGTGAGAGCCTCTAGGGCTGGATCATATTTTATTCACTTATTTATCTGTTTATTCATTTATTCGTTTGTGGTTTCTAACATAGTATCTTACATGTAAGTACTCAATAAAAGTTTATTGATTTGAACTGTACTTGAATGAACAATCTGGAAATGCACCAGAAGGTGTACATAACTTTCACATGTCTTTAATTACATACCCCTGTGTTTATACTATATTTTTTTAATTGAGGAGCAAGAATTCATTCATTTATCTTCTGTCATACTTAGCTACTAGTCGACATCTAGTAAATGTCAGTCAAGTCCAGCCCAGACATGCTTATTACATTTTTATATTTGCCATTGGTGGCTGTATTTGACTAAACATGAATCAGAAGTAGCAATATTTAGGTTAGAAAAAGTATGTATATAGAGGCTAGAATGACTCAAGAGCAAATATACTTGGAAAATCCTTTGCCAGAGAGTTTAAAGACGAGATGTGAAGAGCTGAGGATGTAGTTCAGTGGTAGAGTGCTTGTGTAGCATGTATAAGGCCCTGGATTCAATTCCCAAAACTGAAAAAAAAAAGAGAGAGAGATTTGAGATTCACTGTAAGGTTGAATAAAAGGCTAGTAAACTTTTTATCCATTTAAAGAGGGTTTTATCCCTAATATACCTTTAGATTGCTATGTATATTTAGGCAGCTTTTTTCCTGTTTTTTGGACTTCAATATGAGGGGTTCAGATTAGATGATCTCTAAGGCAGCTTCTGACTTTGATGTTATACACATCTCAAAATCTTTGATTACCTTGGTTCTGTTAAATATAAGTGGCTGTGGAATTTTGGGTTATGCAGTGAAAAGAGGTAGTGGTCAGTGAACACGTTCCTTCCCTGAATCCCTGCCCACTTTCATTCATTATATAAAGTACTTTACACATAGTAGCTACTTGAAAAGTGTTTTCTTGCTGGGTACAGTGGCGCACACCTGCAATCCCAGTACTTAGGAGGCTGAGACGGGGATTACAGGATTGAGGCAAGTGCCTGGGTAATTTAGCAAGACCATGTTTAAAAATAAAAAGGGCTGGGGGTATAGCTTGGAGGTAGAATGCCCCTGGGCTCAATCCCTAATACTGAAAGAAAAAAAGAAAAAGAAAGAAAAGAAAAGAAAGGGCTGCAGGGAAACTGGAAAGTAGTGTAAAAACTCTAAGTTCAGAGGGCAATGATCAAGAAAGTACAAGGCCGGGCATGATGGCGCACGCTTGTAATCCCAGTATTTGGGAGGCTGAGACAGGAGGATCACAGGTTCAAGCCCAGCCTCAGCAACTTAGCAAGACCCTGTTTCAAAATAAAAAAAGGACTGGGGGTGTAGCTCGGAGGTAGAATGCCCCTGGGTTCAATTCCTAGCATCAAAAATAAATAAATAAATAAAAAAGAAGAAAAAGGTACAAAATTGTGTTCTGTGAGTATGAAGGCACTACAAAATTTAGCATTAAGAAAATAGGCTTGAAGCTGGGTATGGTGGCACACACCTGTAATCCCAGTACTTGGGAGGCTAAGACAGGAGGATCACACGTTCAAGGATAGCCTCAGCAATTTAGTGAGACTCTCAACAATCTAGAGAGACCTTGTTTTGAGACCTTGTTTCAAAAGCAAAAAATAAAAAGGGCTGGTGGTGTAGCTCAGAGGCAGAGTGTGCCTGGGTTCAATCTCCAGTATCCAAAATGAATGAATGAATGAATGAATGAATGAATGAGAAAACAGGCTTGGATGATTTTGAAGGATTTTTAAAGTTCTGCCTGGGGAAGAAGTAATAGACTTTTCTGAATAGCTCTAACAGAAGTAATTATTTTTCTTTTTTTATTGACTTGTTCCTCTCTTTGTCCGTTTGTTCAACAAATCTTTTGATTACTTACTCTGTGCCAGGCCTGGAGTTTGGAATTGAGAAATATGTAAGATATGAACTTTATTTTTAAGGAATTCATAGCCTATGTATAAACACATAGTTGAAATGCAGTATGAAATAGGTAGAATTTATTTATTTTATTTTTTTGGTGGTGGGGATTGAACTCAGGGACATTCTACCTCTGAGCTACACCCCCAGCCCTATATTTTATTCTTTATTTTGAAACAGGGTCTCACTAAGTTGTGGGAGGGCCTCACTAAGTAGCTGAGGTTGGCCTCAAACCTGCGATCCTCCTGTCTCAGCCTCCCAACTGGGATTACAAGCATGCATCACCACACCCAGCTGTATTCTTTGTTGTGAAACAGGGTCTCACTAAGTTACAGAGGGCCTCATTAAGTAGCTAAGACTGGTTGCACACCTGCGATCCTCCTGTGTCAGCCTTCCAGTACTGGGATTCCAAGCATGTGCCACCATGCCTGGCTTATAGGTAGAATTTAATATAATTCAGAACTCTTTAAATAAGGTAACCAAAGAGAATTGGCTAGTGTGTGTGTGTGTGTGTGTGTGTGTGTGTGTGTGTGTGTTGCTAGGGATTGAACCCAGGGGTATTTTACCTTTGAACTACACCCCAGACTGATTTTATTTTTATTTGGAAACAGGGTCTCACTAAGTTGCTGAGGCTGGCCTTGAACTTGCGATCCTCCTGTCTCAGCCTCCCAAGTATTGGGATTACAGGTGTGCACCACCACGCCTGGCTAATAGGCTGTCTTTTGAGATTACAAATTTTCTGTTGTTGCATGAAGAATAACTTAAGCTAGAACATGATAAAAATGTGAAACATTAGATTTTACTAGATTTTAGATTGTAAGTAATTGGAATTTCTTTGTAAATGAAGATCTGAGAATTCTCCAAACGTAGTAAAAGGACTGAGAAGTAGAGAAAATTCTACATCCAGGAAGGTTGGTGAAGCCTTTCTTGGCATATTCTTGAGCCATGGGTCTGAAAGGAGTTGCATTCAATGAAGCAGTTGATTAAAGGACGTGGAAGGCCAGGGAGGGCTTGATTTAGGGTATCATGTAGCTGCAGGAGTGTAATTTTGGAACTGGCAGCCTGGAGTGAAGAGGTTCATTTGAGAACTGATACACTAGAAGCTGTCTTTGGGGAGCTGAGGGACTTGAGTTGGGACTGAAAGGGAAAGGCAAATCTGTGAAGTGAAATGGGAAGAAATGGATAAAAAGTACACTATCCAGAGAGTCAGTGTAGATTAACAAAATCGTCCTTATTTGCTTTATTTCTGTTGTTCAGAAAGAAAAGTACGGAGCAGTTGGATTGCCAAAGGTGGGTCAGGATGAAATACACAAGAAATGCTGCTAGAGTTTGACCTTAAAACTTTTTTTTTTTTTTTTTTGCAGTACCAGGGATTGAACCCAGAGGCGTTCTACCTCTGAGCTACACCCCTGGCCCTATTTTTTATACTTTATTTTGAAACCAGGTCTCACGAAGTTGCGGAGGGCCTCACTAAGTAGCTGAGGCTGGCCATGAACCTGGATCCTCTGGTCTTAGCCTCCCAAGTACTGGGATTACAAGCATGTAACCACCACGCCTGGCTTTGACCTTAAAACTTGACTAAGATTTTTATCAGTCATAGAAGGGAGAAATCATTGACTGGAAGCATGGTGGTGGTGGTGGTGGTGGTGGTGGTGGTGGTGTGTGTGTGCGCGCGCGCGTGTGTGTAGTGTAAAGAAGAATATTTGGTGGACTGGGAGTATAGCTCAGTGGTATAGCACATGTGTAAGGCCCAGGGTTTGATCCCCAGTGCCACACACACAGAAAGAATACTTGTCAAGTTCAGGGGAACAGAGATCTCTGAGGTGTAATTTGAATGTAGGTTGTATCTAGGTATGTTGGCTTAGTTTGTAAAGCAGATCAATGTCAGATTGTGAAGGACTTTGGGTTTCATCTGTATTACTAAACTTTTTAGAGGCAAAGTATATATCCTTGTGCAAACATCATTAATTAAAATATTTATTGCCAGGCATGGTGGTGCATGTAATGGTGGTACCTGTAATTCCAGTATTTGGGAAGCTGAGACAATAGGATCCCAGGTTCGAGGACAGCCTCAGCAACTTAGCTTGGAGGTAGAATGCCCCGGGTTCAGTCCCCAGTACCAAAATAAGTAAATAATAAGAAAATGTTGGTTGAGTCTGTTGTAAACTCTATACAAGTCACTGTTGGATTGTAAAGATGGCAAAATTGGGCCCAACATTTGAGGAACATTCAGGCTCCTGGGGAAGACATACCAGTAAACATTCATAACAGAGTAAAAAGAAAAGTGATAATGTGGAAATATACTTGTTTCCTTGGAGCATGGAGAAGAGGACCGCCTAACTTCTTGGAGGTTAGAACATTTTCAGAAGGCTTCATGAAAGAAGCAATGGTAGAATTAAGCCTTGAATGATCTGTGAATATATCATTTCAGGATAGGGAACTGGCATTCTAGGCAGAGGAAATATCGTGTGCAAAGGAATGAAATGTGAAAGTTGTGGTATATTTAAAGAAGTTGGAAAGGTTGGGTATGGCTGGAATGTGAGGAGAATTGGAGTGTAAGGAAGGGAAATGAGATTGATCAAATAATAGAGGGCCTCTGAAAGAAGCTACAGAACTTTGGCGCATTCTAATATGCCAATGAAGGATTTTTTCAAGTGGAGTCGTGTGTTTCAAGGTCACTGATGGCCCCTGGAGAAAGGATTGAGGGAAAAGCTGGATATGGGAGATCAGTAGTTCTTCCCTTACAAGAAAATATTAAAGAGACTTCTATAGATTTTATTTATAGCATTTTAAGACACTGATTTCTGAAGCAGTGGTATTCCAACCTGGATGGCATTGGAATTACTGATTTTCAAAATACAAAATTTGGGCCTTAACCCAGCAATACTAAATCAAACTTTATGGGGGTCAGACCATACATCTATATTTCTAGAAAGTTCTGGGTGGTTATTATGCTTTTCTTTTATTTTTTCTTTCTTTTTCTTTTTTTTCTTTTTTGTGGTACAGGGGATTGAACCCAGGGGCATTCTACCTCCGAGCTCTACCCCCAGCCCAATTTTATTTATTTGTTATTTTGAAACAGGGTCTCACTAAGTTGGTCTTGAACCTGAGATCCTCCTGTCTCAGTCTCTCAAGTGCTGGGATGAAAGGAGTGTACCACCATGCCCTGCTTATTATGCTGTTTTTAAGGCCTTTAATCTCTGAAGCCCTGTTGTGTTTAACTCCAAGGAGTTTATGCTCTAAATAGTCATGATTGAAGATATAGTTTCTATTGTAGCATGAGTGAATAATAAGAAACTATAAGCTCTGGATACATCTGTGTCTATTGTCAAAAACAGTTACTTATTTTAAAGTAATAATGTCTATCTTCATTAAAACTATTGGTAGCATGTGATTGAGTTTTTTTTCCCATTTTCTTTCTCTCTCTCTCTCTCTGTCTCTCTTTTGTGGTACTGGGGATTGAATCCAGGGGCACTCTACCTCTGAGCTATACTTCCAGCCCTATTTTATATTTTATTTTGAAATAGGATCTCACTAAGTTGCTGAGGGCCTCTCTAAATTGCTGGGGCTGGCCTCTCACCTGCAATCCTCCTGTCTTGGCTTCCCAAGTACTGAATCCCTTTCATTTAGATTTTATTCATTGTACTTCCTACAGGCATTTAAGATTGCCAATAAATTCAACAGGATGGCTACTGCATTGACAATCATATATTTAGAACAAGATAGGAATTTAGAAGAGGTGGTTGGCGTGGTGGCACATGCCCGTAATCCCAGTACTTGGGAGGCTGAGACAGGAGGATTGCAGGTTCAAGGCCAGCCTCAGTAATTTAGGAAGACCATTTCAAAATAAAAATTAAAAAGGGCAAGGGGTATGTTCAGAGGTACAGCACCCCTGGGTTCAATCCCCAGAACCACACAAACAAAGAAATTTAGAGGAAGGAGATACTGGAGAGATGATTAGTCAGGGACAGCAAACTATAAAGGGCCAAAGAGTAAATATTATAGGTTTGTGGGCATACAGTTTCTGTTGCAATTACTCAACTCTGCCAGTGTAACCTAAAGGAGCTAGAGACATGCTGGGCGTGGTGGTACACGCCTGTAATCCCAGTAGCTAGGAGGCTGAGACAGGAGGATCCCAGGTTCAAGGCCAGACTCAGCCTCTTAGTGAGGCCCTCAGCACCTTAGTGAGACTGTTTCAAAATAAACAGTAAAATAGGGCTGAGGGGATAGCTCAGAGGTAGAACGCCCCTGGGGTACAAACCCTAATAACACACACACACACACACACACACACACACACACACACACACACTTGCGTGTGCAGTGATAATACAGAAATGAATGAATATGATTGAGTTCCAGTAAAACTGTTTATAAGAACAGCAGTTTTCTTGAGCTTGATGCAGTCAGTTCCAGAGAAGGAAAGTGTAACTTGTCTAAGGTTACAAAGTTAGAGGTTATTAGAGAAAATACTATGTGTAATGTTGTTAGCAGTTTCATTTAATCTTCATATAGATGAATAAATATGCTTGAGGCATATCTCTAAAGCTAGTAAGTGTTACTCTGTTTCCCACTTAATGCTCGGCCAGATTTCTACTTTTCAGCTACATTATGGTGATTGTTTGTGTTCTCCAGTGTTTCAGATTTGGGAATGTAGAGAAAAGCAAGACCCTTGTGAATTTTTAGTGGTGCTTGACACATAGTAGGCATTTATATCTGTGAGTATTATTGATTGTATAGGCTAGCAATATTCATGGTGTGCAGTGGAAGGACTATATAATCTGGATTCTTTGATTTTTTTTTAACATGTATTTCGTTTTGCTCAAAAATAATAAAAAGAGTTATGTTCTTTCTTTTGATTCCAGTAGCTGCTGCTGCTGCTGGTGACAATGTCAAATAACGGCTTGGACATTCAAGACAAACCCCCAGCCCCTCCCATGAGAAACACCAGCACTATGATTGGAGCCGGCAGCAAAGACCCTGGGACCCTCAACCACGGTTCCAAACCTCTGCCTCCAAACCCAGAGGAGAAGAAAAAGAAGGACCGATTTTACCGATCCATCTTACCTGGAGATAAAAGTATAGTATTTAATTTCTTCTTCATCACTTGTATGCTTAAGAAAGAAAAAAAAATTTTTAAGCTGAATAAAAAAGCTGTCCTTCCTTGAATTAATTTTCCTTTAACACCTTTTATTTTCTTGTTAAATATTTCCCTTGTCTTTCCTTCCTTCCTATTTATTTATTTATTTATGGCAGTGGAATCAAACTCAGGAGTGCTTTACCTCATCCCTTTTTATTTTTTGAGACAGGAATTCATTTAGTTGCTAAGGCTGGCCTTGAACTTGCCATCCATCTGCCTTAGCTTCCTGAGTAGTGGAGTCCCTTGTTTTTCCTTCCTAATGTGGCTGAAGTCAATGGAAAATAGACTCATTTTGTACTCTATAATTATAAATGAACAGCCAGGTGTGGTGGTGCACACTTGTAATCCCAGTACTTGGGAGGCTGAGACAGGAGGATTGCAGGTTTGAAGCCAGCCTCAGTAACTTAGTGAGGCTCTCAGCAACTTAGTGAGACCCTGTTGCCAAATAAAAAAAAATATAAAATTGGGCTGGGGCTGTAGCTTGGAGGTAGAAGGCCCCTGGGTTCCATCCCCAGCATCACACACACAAAAAAGCAAAATTCTAAGAGAATAATTATGCTCTTGCCAGATTTTTCCTTTTTTTGTACTGGGGATTAAACCCAGGGGCATTCCACCTTTGAGTTATACCCCCAACACCCTTTTTAAAATTATCATTTTTAATTTTATTAGCTGATGGTCTCATTAAGTTGCTGAGGCTACCCTTGAACCTGTGATCCTCCTATCTTAGGCTCCCAAGTACTGGTATTACAGGTGTGTACCACCACACCTTCTTGCCATGGACAGTCTGAAGCTGTTTATTTATTTTTTACTTTTTAAGTTCTTAAACTGTTTATGAAATCACAGAATTTAAGGAATTTTGCAGTGTCTTCATTTTCCCCCAATTAGTTTCATTTGGAATGCTTTCTTTCCAAATTATTGATTGCATTGTGTTTTTTTTTTTTTTTTGGTGGTACTGTGGATTGAACCCAGTGGCATTCTAACTCTGAACGACACCACAGCTCTATTTTTTATTTTCATTTTGAAACAGGGTCTTGCTAGGTTGATGAGAGTCTCACTACTTGCTGAGGCTGTCCTTGAACATGCAGTCCTCCTGTCTCATACTCCCAAGTACTGGGATCACAGGTGTGCACCTCCATGCCCAGCTTGATTGCATCTTCTTTATTCAGATCTCCTTGTCCTACACTCAGATTTGGGGATAAAATATCAGTTAAGAACAGTAAATAATGGCTGAGAAGAGGACAAGAGATAACTAGGACTCACTGTGAGTTCACTATGAGTAAGTCATACTAGGCAGCCTCATTTCCTTTTTATTAATAAATGTCTTAGTAATTTTTAATAAGAGTAATCTGGATTTTAACAATCCAGATTTTTTAAAAAGTCACTGACATCCTGATGGACAAGTGGTGAAAAATAGAGGTTTGGGTGTCCATGTGGATAGATGGTTTTGCTTGACCCCAAAAATGTTAACTTATGTGACTGTTGATCTGAAGTTCTCAGGTTTGCCTGCAGATCCCTAATTCTTGTGTCATGTTGAAGAAATTAGCTTTCTAACTGTGAATAGTTATCCTGAGTTTCAGATTTAGTTGGACCTGGTTCACCACTTACCAACTCTGTGACCTTAGACATGTCAGTTAACCCCGCTAACCTTTAGTTTCCCATCTTTAAAACTGAGACAATATCTCACAGGTTGTCCTGAAGATTACATGCAAATTTCCTAATATAGTACCTTCCATGCAGAAGGTACCCAAATATTAGTTCTCTTTCTCTTCTTTGTTGATGTGAGGCATAGCTAGCATACTACATGGAAAAATCAGAAATGGGATTCTGAAACAGTGGGACAAAAATAAAAAGCAAAATGATGAATTGCAGAAATTATGTGATGTTGAAAAATAGAACTGCATAACTACAGATCAAGAGAGATAGTAGGTGGTAGTATCATTAACAAAACAGGGAATTTGGGAAAGAGGAACAAATTAGGAGGGCTGGTGATTGAAGAGCAGGGAAAGATGATGCTTTGGACACATCACATTTGAGGTGTCTTATAATGACATTTTTAATAAGCAGATCTCGCATATGGTAAATGTTTGTTGAATAGCTGAAATGAATAACTGAACTCTTAAGGACTTTTAATGAGTACTTTGGATTTGTATCTGTGTGTGTGTGTGTGTGTGTGTCTCCCTTCCCCTACTCTACCTTCATTGTGGGCTTTTGGGAGTCTAAATAGAAGAGTGTGGATAAGGTGCTTAACTTTGATTTCTTGACTAATTCAGTAATTTGGTAGCTATCCACTTCCTAGGTATAGGGACTATGATCTAGGTAGTGTTCCCCTCCCTGGAACTTTCTCCCACATGTGTTGACACTTTTTAAATCTTTCATTTTAGATGTGTGTTTATTTTTGATATTGTACTTTATTAACCACTATTTTTTAACTCTATAAGTAGGCTTTTAGCCTAAGTTTCCACAAGCAGGGAAAGAGACTTTTAATAAAGTTTTAATTGTTCTTAACGGATTCAAACTGAGAAGGATAATAAATTTTATGCCAAATAGGCATCATCAAAATCAAAAGCTTTTATGTTTCAAGGGACACCATCAAGAATGTAAAAAGGTAACCCACAAAAGAGAGATAATTTTCCCAAATTAATATATCTAGAATATATAAAGAACGTTTACAACTCAACAATCAAAAGACAAGCGAACTAATTTGAAAATGGGCAAAGGATCTGAATAAACATCTCTCCAAAGAAGTTATAAAAATGGCAAATAAGCACATGAAAAGGATACTAAGTTTTGTCATCAGGGAAATACAAGTCAAATCCACAATGACACACCACTTTACACCCACCATGATGGCTGTAATAAAAACGACAGATGATTTCAAATGTTGGTGAGGATGTAAAGCTCTTAAAACCCTCATAATTGCTGGTGGGAATGTAAAACGATGCAGCCACTTTGTGGAAAACAGTCTGGCAGTTCCTCAAAAGGTTAAATGTAGCGATGCCATATGACCCAGAAATTCCACCAAAGAGAAATGACATATGTGCACACAAAACTTACACATGAACGTTCATAGCAGCATTATTCATAATAGCCCCAAATTGCAAACAACTTACATATTCGTCCACTGATAATCGATAAATAAAATGTGGTATATCCATACAATAAAATATTATTGGTAACAAAAAGAAAATCCTAAACCATGCTAGAAAATATTGTATTAAGTAAAAGAAGCTAGTCACAAAAGATCACAGGGTATGATTCTATTTATATGAACTGTCCAGAAAAGGCAAAGCTATAGATAAAAAGTACCAGCAGTGGTTGCCTCTGGCTGCAGAGGGAGAGAAGCAGGTGGAATTGTGGGGCGATGGCTAAGAGGATCAGGGTTTCTTTTTAGAGTGAGGAAAATGCCCTAAAATTGAGCATGGTGATGTTTGCCAAGCTCTGTGAATGTACTAAAAACCAATGAAGTGTATATATGTGGGTGAATTTTATAGTATGTGAGTTATATCTCAATAAATCCATTCTGAAACAACAGATAGGAGCAGAGCCTTCAGACATTATTGGAACTGAATGGACAATCTCATGTGTTGAATAGGAAAGTGAGGGTCTAGATATCTAGGTTGTAATCTCCCACAAATTGGCCGCCTGATTTGGGTTAATTACTTCTCTGTGGACTTCAGTGCCTTCATCTAAAAAATGAGAGAATCAGAGCAGCAGACATGTACAGTTTCTTTTAGCTTTGAAATCCTATAATTATATAAACGAGGTATTGCAAAGATGTTGTTGAACCAGGCTTGTCTATATAGGTGAAAATAAACTAGGCCATTGTAAAATACTTTTGTCAGAGCCAGGCGTAATCCCTGTACTTGGGAGGCTGAGACAGGAGTATCGTAGGTTCGAGGACAGCCTCAGCAAGTAGTGAGACTCTCCTTAACCTAGCAAGACCCTGTTTCAAAATAAAAATTAAAAAATAGGACTGGGTGTGTAGCTTGGAAGTAGAATTCCCCTGGGTTCAATCCCCAGTAACCCCCCCTACACACACAAAAAAAACCTTAGTCAGTGATAGAGCTGTAGACCCAGAGGTTCTTCTGAAAATCCTAGCCGAGTAACTCTAGGCCAAATTTGATCTGAAAATAAACCTCATAGCTTTAGGATCAAAGCTGCATCTCTTTTAGGTTGAAAGCATAGAGGTAGAAAATAGAGTTATAAGAAGTTTTTGCAAAATGATCTAGTTATGTATTTTCTATAGGTTTCCTGAGCACATTGGTTTCACCCCTTTGCTTTAAAATCTTTGATGACTATTATTAATGTATACATCAAAATAAAATAAGGCTGAGGTTTTTTCTTTTTGTTTGGAGCCTTTGTTCAACCAACAAGCTATTCAATTTAGTCCTAGCAGGATACACAGCAGTGTTGGCAGTCTTTGAAGTTGTACAGTCTTCATATTGTATTTGAGAATTTACACCAGCTCATAGAGAAATAGTCTAGAACTAAACTTAGAGAATCTAGAGTGAATCTTGCTTTTGGCACTTAACTTGGATTTATTTATTTATTTATTTATTTATTTATTTTTGCGGTACTGGGGATTGAACGCAGGGGCGTTCTACCTCCGCGCTACACCCCCGGCCCTATTTTTTATACTTTATTTTGAAACTGGGTCTCACGAAGTTGCGGAGGGCCTCACTAAGGAGAGAGAGAGAGAGAGAGAGAGAGAGAGAGAGAGAGAGAGAGAGAGAGACAGAGCTGAGGCTGGCCGTGATGTCTCCGGTCTCTGCCTCCCAAAGTACTGGGATTACAAGCATGCACCAACACGCCCGGCTTTGGATTTATTTTTTAAGTATCCTTTAATTCTAATATCCTTATCTGTAATGTGGGAATAGTCATAATTTCCATCCACCTTGTATTAATAGGCCTTTGTCTGTCATTTGACATAGCAAATGTAAAAGCATTTTCTAAACTTTAAAACCACAATATAAATATGAAGCTTGTTGTTTTTTAATAAAACTTCATTTCTTGTTGTTTTGATACCCACAACCACTCATTTTCTGTTGGGGAGTCTGAGGCTTAGAGAACAGTAGATTGCTCAAGGAAAGTGGCAGGGATGAGTGTGGACTAGGTCTTCCTAAAATATCTATTCCTTCATAACATACTGCTCTGTTAGTTGTTCTCAATCTTGTTACACATTGGACTCACTCATAGATGCCTGGTCCCACCCAGACTTTTGGAAGCAGGATTTCTAGAGGGGTGGTGTTATACCTCTAGGGATAGGAGAAAGAAAAGTTCTCTGCAGGTTTCAGTAGTGGTTGAGATTTGAGCTGGCAGTGGGTAGAATGTCTGTGGGCATTACCTAATGCTGACCTCCAGCATGGCCTCAGTGTGTGCTCCGGATGCATAAATGATTGGAAGGAGAAGCTGTAATTGAAGGCCTGTAATTGGTGGTGCTGAGTTGCAAAATTTATGTGGGAAAGCCTGGTTCCTGTGGTTATGATCTGGAGCCTTTGGTTTATTCTAAGCAGTCTTGCAGTATTTAGTTTGGATCTTTTTCTGGCTGCATTTTCACAACCAAAGTGGAATTCTCTGAACTTGGGAAGAGTTTAGCGAAGTTAATTTTAACACTGGACTACGTCAGTGTTTATCTCTCTAAGTTTGGAACATTTTACTGTCTGTGCTCAGATTAGTTCAGCCGAGCCAATGAGAGGTGCTGCTTAAAAATAATTTTTAAAAATAAGGCCAATGTTTGTGCTAAAACTTTGATGGTTGTACTGAAACATGGGATTTTCTAGGGTCAGCTTCTTTTCCCAAGCTATCAGCAAGCCAAATGGGCTAGGCCACAGAGAGGGTTAAAGTTGGGATGGGTGAGGTTGCAAGCTTCTCTTTCCACTTTATTTCCTTAAGCTAAAATCTCTAGTTGCATGAAATCAGGATGATTCTTTCTTTTTCTATCCATGGCCACATTTCCTCTATCTTAATGGGTGGGTTGAGAAATCTTACTCTGATAGTTTCTAATATTAATGATAACTCATGTTTGTAAAGCTCTTTAATTTACAAAGTCATACTTTTCCCTCTACTTTAGTTGATCCTCAAAATAAGATGAAAATGGTAATAAGAAGCCAGGTATGGTGGTGTATGCCTGCAATCCTAGTATTTGGGAGGCTGAGACAGGAGGATTGTAGGTTCAAGCCAGCCTGAGCAACTTAGTGACAGATCCTGTTTTGAAATAAAAAGGGATGGGGGTATAGCGGAGATAGAATGTCTCTTGGTTCAATCCCCAGTTAAAAAAATAGTAATAACTAATAAAAATAGTGATAGTAATATCAAGTATTAATAAAATAGTAATAACAGTAGCATAGCTACTATTTATGGAATTCCTTTATCACACATTACATTAAGAACTTTGATGTTTGTGAAGTATACCATTTGTTTCAGGTAGATAAGTATTTCACTTTATAGATAGGTTCACAGTGATTAAGTAATTTGCCCACCATAATCTAACTAGGGAATGGTAGAGCTGGGATTGGACCTCTGTCTGTCTGATTCCAAGCACTTTTCTGCTGTGTGACACATACTCTTGGGCTTAGAAAATCAGTGACTTATCTAAGATCACATGCTACATAGTCACAGTTCATGAACTCTGAATTTGAACCTCTGTCTTTTGACTTCAGGACTGTTCTCTTTCATTCTTCAGACTCCAAATAGGGTTTGAAGTCTCCCAGCCAAGAGTTGTTCAGACTAGTGCTTTTAGTAGAGCTGATTTGGCTGGTTCTTTGAACTTATTTTAAAAACAAATTGGCATTTAATAGCATTCATCCCATCATTTACTGGCATATTCACTTAGTCTGCAGTATGGGAAAGGCATATAGAAGCTATGAAGCCAAGAGTGATGGTGCACACATACATTCCTAGCAACTTGAGAGGCTGAGGCAGGAGGATCACTTGAGCCAAAACCCACCTGGGTGCCTATAATCATAGTACTTGGGAGGCTAGACAGGAGGATTGCAGATTCGACACCAGCCTCAGCAACGTATCGAGACCTGTTTCAAAATAAAAATAAAATTGGGCTGGGGGTGAAGCGCAAAGGTAGAATGCCCCTGGGTTCCATCCCCAGTACAGAAAGAGAGAGAGAGAGAGAAATTCCACCTGGGCAGTGTAGTAAGATTCCTTTTTAGAAGAGGGAGGGAGGGAGGGAGGAATGGAGGGAGGAAAAGAGAGGAGAAAGAGAAGCTATGCCTGGAGTTTGAGCACTTGAGATTGTCTATCTTTTTTTTTTTTTTTTTTGCGGTACTGAGGATGGAACCCAGAGGCATTCTACCTCTGAGCTACACCTCCAGCCCTATTTTTTATTCTTTTTTTTTAAAACAGGGTCTCACTAAGTTGCGGAGGGCCTCACTAAGTAGCTGAGGCTGGATGTGAACCCGGATCCTCCGGTCTCAGCCTCCCAAGTACTGGGATTACAAGTGTGCACCACCACACCTGGCTTGCACTTGAGATTGTCGCTACTCCTATCCCTGATTTTTGTGACCCTTGGCGAGTTGCTTCCTGTACCTTTCTTGGCCTCAGTAATTTTACCTATAATGTGGATAGATAATAATGTTTATCTCATAGAGTTGCTAAGAGGCTTCTAACACTAAAGATGTGATAGGTGTGTAAACTGTCTTGTTAAAGAGTTGGTAGAGCTGGGCGTGGTGGCACACGCTTGTAATCCCATTACTTGTGAGGCTGAGACCGGAGGATCCGGCTTTGTGGCTAGCCTCAGCTACTTAGGCCCTCTGCAACTTAGTGAAACCCTGTTTCAAAATAAAGATTAAAAAATAGGGCTGGGGGTGTAGCACCGAGATAGAATGCCCTTGGGTTCAATCCTCGGTACTGACAAAAAAAAAAAAAAAAAGAGTTGGTAGTACTTTTGTCATACATTGTTATTATTGCTTGTAGTCATTATTTTCTTTTGGAATCTGTGATTAACACTCATTAACATTTGTTATGAGATTTATAAAATAATTGAAAGAGTTCTTCCAAGATGGGATTAAAGAATGG
>PVJS01015970.1:0-38121 GCA_004027185.1 Glis glis
CGGTGGACTACCGCTGGGGTTCCCCGGGGCTTGATGCCGGGAACCGGACCGTAACCAGGACCGGCATGAGAACGACGGGAGGAGGGGGTGGGCGGTAGGAGCCTGCGATCGATGCCATCGGAGTTCTATTGCACGTTAAAGAGACCGCGCCCCCGGGTGTCGGGCTCGGCCCCTACCGCTGGTTATAACGGGAGAGGAATCTGTGACACGCAGAGGGATAGCTTGGTAGTTATTAATATATTCAGAGGAACTAAATTCCTGGCGGACAGATTTGAATGTGTTTAATCGCTGTTCTCACCCATGCCCTACTTGTAAACACACAGATGCTGGATACGCGTGATGAATAAACATTTTATTCAAATGTACATCTACTTAGTCTTTCTGCTGTATGTTTCCGTTATCATCTCATTTGTGTATGCTTTGGAGTAGTAAATTTACAGATATTTAAAGTCTTTAGGAAGACTTAGAAACGTGTTTTTGTTCTAAGTTACTAGACCACATGATAACTATAATCATTTCTGCCGCAGGCTTTCCTACACATAGTGTTATTTGTGCTTCAGCAACGGTATGAAGTTGGTACAGTTGCAAACTGTTATCAACGTTCACAAATTTAAAACTTCATTCTTAGATACTGATCTTAGAAGCCACACAGAGATAGTTCTTCCAAGTTCATATCCTATTTTAAAGCCTGAAGGGCACAGCTGAAAATTCCATACAGAATAAAGATTCCTAGCAACAAAATGGCAAGATAGGCCACAACTGGTAAGATACATGTTCTATGCAAATAGAAGGTATACTACATATTTTAATTACAGTTTTTCTAACTCGTTGTATAGTGACTAAGATTAAGGTATTGTTTGTTTGTTTGTTTGTTTGTTTGTTTGTTTTTCAGTGCTGGGGATTGAACCCAGAACCCAGATTTTCTTTAAGACTGAGCTACATCCCCAGCCCTTTTTATTTTTATTTTTTTATTTTGAGCCGGTCTTGCTAAGTTACCCTATCTGGCCTCTAACTTGCTATCTTCCTGTCTCTGCCTCCAGAATCACTGGGATTATAGGCTTGTGCCACCTTGCTGGGCCTGAGTTTAGTTTTAATGAATACTATACACAAAGGGCAAACAGATAGAAAATGGCTTTAGATTGCAATATAGTATTAGTTTAATTCAAGTATGTTTGTTAAAGAAATCTGTATGTTTGTCCTTTGTATCTCAAGGAATACAAAGGTGACTGAAATATTTTCCCTGCCCCAAGAATTCAGCAATCTAGGTTGATGAGTCTCATATTTTAGTATGTCTAATACTGATTTAAGAGCTCCATTCCCAGAGATGCTGATTCAATATATATGGGGTGGGATTTAGGACTCTACTTATGTAACAAACTCAGATGATTGCTATGGGAGTGTCAGCTATGAATATTAAGAAACATTGCTCTAATCTGGGGATGATGTGTTCAGAGTATTAAAACCAGGGATAGGGATGTAGCTCAGTGGTAGAGAATCTGCTTAGCATGCACAAGGCCCTGGGTTCAATCTCTAGCATCAAAAATTAAAAAAAAAGGGTATTGATACCAGCAACCTGTCAGTAAACTGTGGCAGGACTCTAGGCTTTGCTACTTTTCTCAGTCTAGGTTTGACTCTTAAATTTAAAAAAAATCCCTGAAACCCATCAAGATGTATGATTAGAATGCACCAATAAAAAAGCTAAATTTAAACATAAAAATAAAGTTCCATATCTATGTATATTTGTTGGAGTGCTTAGTTTATAATACTATATTCATATTAAAATAGCAGATACCAAGGGACTATAAAAACTGCTAGTAAATCCCAGGAGCTAAATATTGTATATATAAGAGGGAATTGATACATATAATTTTTTATTTGTAAAATAAAATCCTTTAGTAAATATAAGAGGGAATATATGGATTAAAAATAATCTAGCATTCTCTCAAAAATAAAAATAATAGCTCCAAAAAAAAACACCTGGCATACTTAAAAATTCTAGATGCTGATGGGAATGTAAAATGGCATACCACTGTAGAAAACAATTTGGCATTTCTTCCAACAGTTAATCATAGAATTACTTTTGATCCAGCAATTACACTGCTAGGTTTATCCCACGATTATGGGTCAAACAGATGCATATATACCAACATTCATAGCAGCATTACTTACTGCTATTACTTACAATAGCCAAAAAGTGGAAACAACCAAGTATCCAACAGATGAATGGGTGAACAAAATGTGATATATACACACAAGGGAATATTATTCAGCTATAAAAATGAAACTCCGATAGGTACTACCGCATAGATGAACCTTAAAAACATATTAACTGAGTAATCCAGACACCAAGGAACCTAGATTGTGTGATTCCATTCATGCGTTCCCAGAATAGGTGGATTCATACAGGCAAAGAGTAGAATAGGGGTTAAGGGTTACCAAGCGATAGGGGTAAGGGAGAAGAGGGAGTTATTATTTAATGTGTTAGTTTCTGTTTGGGGTGATGAAGTTTTAGAAATAGTGGAAATGTTTACACATTGCAAATATACTTAATGCCCATGAATTGTACACTTAAATATGATTAAATGGTAAATTACATTTCATATATGTTTCACCATATATGAAAATATATGAATATGAAAAGCAATGCTGGAATGTGAGGAGTAATCAAGACCTCAGGATTTCTCAGAGGTATGTTATGTCTAATATTGGGCACAGCAGATTAAGAGGAAAAGGAAGAAAAAGTTGGAGATGCAGAAATTAGCTCAAAAGAGAACTTAAGTATAGATTTTTTCTCTCAGTATTTTCGTAACAGTTTTTTTTCCAAAAAAAAACATACATGTTTTTAAGATAGTCAAATCATGAAGACAAGACGCAGAGCAGATTGTGAAATAACATTTACACATTCACTGTAAAGCATGTACCTATCCACTGTAGATATTCAACAGCATTTTATTGAGTCCCTGTTATATCCGTTATCTCATGCCACAATAATGCTACGCAACAAACAACCATAAGTAAGACCTCAGTGGTATACAACAACGAACAGTTGTTTAGTTCACTAGTAAAGCAAAACAAAAACAAACACATGTTTTAAATTGAACAGATGGGGCGATTACCTATTGTCCCATCAACTAAAGTTGACCTTAAAAAGTATCATATAGCCGGGCGTGGTGGCGCACGCTTGTAATCCTAGTACTTGGGAGGCGGAGACCAGAGGATCCGGGTTCACGGCCAGCCTCAGCTACTTAGTGAGGCCCTCTGCAACTTCGTGAGACCCGGTTTCAAAATAAAATATAAAAAATAGGGCTGGGGGTGTAGCTCGGAGGTAGAACGCCCCTGGGTTCCATCCCCAGTACCGCAAAAAAAAAAAGTATCATATATCCATGGTGTGCTCCCTACATGCTAGATGCTAGGTACTCTTCTAAGTACCTTATACATTGTGACACTTAATCCTCATAATCTTATTTGAGAGGCGCTATTATTACCGTTCCCATTTTAAGGAAGAGAAAAACACTATGCAGAGACATTAAGTTACCTGCCCAAGACACACATCTTGTAAATGGCAGAGGTGAATTTTTTAAGACACCAGCAGTCTGCCCCCAGAGTTCACTCTTTTAATAGCTTGCATGAAGCCTTGCGCATGATTGCAAGTGTACTGGAAATATGTAACATTTCTATCCCAGCCAAGGCTCTAATAATAAGTTTTGCAAAAATAAAAAAGTAATATCTCCTTTATGTTCACTCCAGAGCTCACATTTATTACTCCCATTTGCCCTTCTTAAAGCTCTTTCTCGTATTTCATTTTGTTCTTTTCTGCCTCTCCTCACCTCTGCAAACAGCAAAAGCTCAGAGGTGGACTTTGGAAACGTGGCCAAAGTTGAGGAAGTATTTTTTAACCTCAAACCTACTTGAATTCATGTAAATCCACTTGCTACAAAGATTCAGTGGGACTTCCCAAAATTGCAAATAATCATTAACATGCGTGCAGCCACAGGCAGGATCAATATTTGAAAACCTACAAGGTATCATTGTAGTCCACGTAGTAGATAGGGAAAATAGTAACCCTTCTTTTCCAGGTTCCCTTCAAATCAGACATTGAATTTATCTACTTGAACCTCTTCGAAGTTTTTAGCTCTGATCATTCCTAGGTTAGGGATCCTCAAATTCGAAAATTCAGGCATAGCTCAAACGCGCCACCTACTGTTCATCTTGCTATATGGCATGTGGATTAAAGACTGGACCGCTCCATACCATTGCTCCAAAGTGTAGGAGAGTACATAGACAAGAAAAGTATGAGATTGATTTGGATCATTATATTTTTTGAAGACTGAATAATTTATTTCAATTAGTCTCCAAATTCTATCAACTATATCCTCACAGTACATTTTTTAACTTCCTATTTTTCCATCCTCTTGACTCCAGCCACTCTTCAGGTTCTCTTTCCTTGCCTCTTAGAATATTTCAGTAAACCTTAACTTGCTATCTGACTTCAAGATTCTCCCTGCATGTCTACTTTTACTACCATCAACAAACAGAAACGTAGCTCACTAACAGTATAGATTCTTGGACCCCATGCCAGAGGTTTTGATATAGAAAGTCTGGTGTGAATACCAGAAATATGTATTTTTAAACAAGCTTTCTAGGTGATTATAAAAGGCATCAATATTTGGGAACCACTGGGCATATCATGCCACAGGTCTAAAATGTGCTCTAAGTGTATTTTATTTTAGGGTTTTTTTTTTTTTGCGGTACTAGGGATTGAACCCAGGGGCATTCTACCTCTGAGCTACACCCCCAGCCCTATTTTTTATTCTTTATTTGGAAACAGGGTCTCACTAAGTTGCAGAGGGCCTCACTAAGTAGCTGAGGCTGGCTGTGAACCCCAATCCTCTGGTCTCAGCCTCCCAAGTACTGGGATTACAAGCATGCGCCACCACGCCCAGCTATAAGTGTATTTTAGACTTCCTCGAGCCAAGTCTTATTTCTTGTCTACCCACACATCTCCCTGGGCCAATACTTAAACCATCACAGTCAATTATTTAAAGCTCTACTTTGGTGCCTTTGCTAGATCTGTTCCTATAGCTGTGAATGTCCATGCCTATCTTCCTCCAACTTCCACGCAAAGAAACCTATCTCAGGACCCAGGATATATATATCCTTATTTTATATATATTTGTGTGTGTGTTGCAGGGGTGGGGGTTACTGGGGATTGAAGCCAGGGGCATTCTGAACTACACTCCCAGTCCTAATTTATTTTTTTATTTTGAAGCAGGGTCTCACAAAGTTGCTGAGGGCCTCACTAAATTGCTGAGGCTGGCCTTGAACCTGTGATCCTCCTGTCTCAGCCTCCCAAGAACTGGGATTACAGGGGTGAGCCACTATAATCCCAGAAAGGTATATTAATGTGGGATTTTCTTTATTTGAACCTATTCATTCTTATAAAATTATAACTTACTATTTCTTCCCTTGGGTCCCCATAGTATGCTACCCAGTGTTCTGCTGGGCAGTGTTTTAGGCTGCTGTGTTATATCTATATTAGATTTGTGTTACATCTATATTATATGTCTAGAAGCCCTCATTATAGAAAGGTCAGTAAGACAAGAACTGTGTTATATTTGTTTAGGTATCATTCTGCAGCCACCACAATCCCTGACATGTAGTAGTGGTGCAATAAATGTTTTCTGTATTGACTGATGATCTACAGTGTGACTAGCCAGCTCCATACTCACTGAAAAGACCTACAAAAGAAACAGAAAACATGATCATTGTCCTCAAATAGTTTAAAATAGAATTGGGGAGATAGTATTCACTATATGAAACGAATGAATCCAATCAATAGAAAAACAAAATTACAGAAAGCAGTAAGTCCACTGTAACTGTAGGAATGATTCAAATATCTGTATAGAAACCATATTATTGTATTTTATAGTGTCAAATATGCTTAAGACATTTGACTGGGTCTTTGGAGATGTTCTTAGGAAAGGTTTTTATAGGGGAAGAGGGCCTTTGATTCTAGTAGCTTTTTATTTTATTTATTTATTTATTTTTGCAGTACCGGGGATTGAACCCAGGGGCGTTCTACCTCCGAGCTACACACCCGGCCCTATTTTTTTATGCTTTATTTTGAAACTGGGTCTCATGAAGTTGTGGAGGGCCTCACTAGGTAGAGAGAGAGAGAGAGAGAGAGAGAGAGACAGAGACAGAGAGAGAGAGAGAGACAGAGAGAGAGAGACAGAGAGAGAGCTGAGGCTGGCCACAAACCCGGATCCTCCGGTCTCTGCCTCCCAAAGTACTGGGATTACAAGCGTGCGCCACCACGCCCGGCCTTCTAGTAGCTTTTTAAATGTTAGGATTCGTGGTTGCCGGGGGCTGGGGGAGGAAAGAATGGGGAATGGTTGCTAATGAGAAAGGGGCTTCTTCTGGGAGTGGTGAAGTATTCTGGATGTACTGATAATAATTTTACAGTTTCATGAATGTACCAAAAGCACTGATTTAGTGGCATTAGTATCTCCCGAAGGATTTGTTAAAAATGCACATTTCTGGGTTCCACCTAGAGTTTCTATTTTAGTGGATCTGAAATAGGGCCCAATAATTTGTGTTTTTAACAAATACACGTTTCTAGGTGTGATACTTTCTACTGGTGAAACATCCTGTCACAACCAGAAGACTAAACAAAAAGTTTGTATGGGGTGGGGAACAGAAAGTAGAATAGTGTTTGCTAGTGTCTGGGATGGGGGATAGAAGTTATCGCTTAATGGGTATGGCGCTTCAGAATACTAAGATGAAAAAGGTCTGCAGGTGGATGGTGACAGTGGTTGCAAAACAGTGTGAATATACTTAATGTCACTGAAGGTTAAATGGCAAATGTTGTATTATGTGTATTTTACTATCATAACAAAGGGGAGATGTTGAAAGGGAAGAAAGCTCATGAATAAAGATGTTCTTCGTGGGGAGAACTTCAATACAATGAAGGACAGTGTAGGAATGAAGGCTTCTGACAGTATTAGAGCAATGGTAGTAGGAATGTCCAGAAAGAGACTGATATTTAAAATGAAGGGAGGGGGCAGGAAAACTTAGATGCTGTCCTTGGTCCTGAACCAATAGTACCTGTCGGCAAATGATGATCTTGCCTATCCTGAGAAACTGGTAACTCTATCTCTATAGTTTAATTTTAACCTTTTATTGAAATGTTGAAGCTTTTACTGTCTCAGAAAAATAAAATCACAATAATAATTCACATTTCATCTAGCCAATGTCATATCTTTTGACAGTTTTATTAGGTTTTCACTTAAATTTTCTTCCTTTTCACACTAGGAAAACAAGCCTGCCACTGCTCTCCTCTCCATCCCAATCCTAACATTATGCATTGTGAGGCTAGTGATCTGCAGCACCACTAGACTTCCAGAGTGACTGTATACAAGAGATGAGGGTGAAGATGAATTGATGCTGGCTGGCAGGTCTTTCCTAAAATGTCATTCCTCAGGCAGGGCGTGGTGGTGCACGCTTGTAATCCCAGTACTTGGGAGGCTGAGACAGGAGGATCGCAGGTTCGTGGCCAGCCTCAGCTACTTAGTGAGGCCCTCTACAACTTAGTGAGAGCCTCTTTCCAAATAAAGAATAAAAAATAGGGCTGGAGGTGTAGCTTGGAGGTAGAATGCCCCTGGTTTCCATCACCAGTACCGCAAAAAAAAAAAAAGAAGAAGAAATGAAGTACCAATTCATGGTACAATGTGGATGAAACTTGAAAATATTATGCTGAATAAAGAGCCAGATGCAATGTGTGAGTCTTTCCATATGCAATGTTCAAATTAGGCAAATCCATAGGGACAGAAGGTAGATTAGTGATTGTGAGGGACGGGAGGGAAGAAGGAAGGCAGGAATGGGGAGTGACTACTAATGAGAAAGGGGCTTCTTGTTGTGGTGATGAACATGTTCTTCAATTAGATAACTTGATGAATGTACTAAAGCCCACTGATTCCAACATTTAAAATAATAAAATAACATTTCCTTAAAACAAACAGACACAAATAGCCACTTATCTCTCACCAGAACATAAACTTGTGGCTATAGTTTGGATCTGCAATGTCCCCAAAAAGCTCATGTGCCATGTATTAAAAGATTGGTCCCCAGCCCAACACATTCTCGGGAGGCAGGAGAGTCTTTAAGAGGTGGGGCCTGGTGGAACATCTTAGGTCACTGGGGGCATGCCCTCAAAGGGGATTGTGGGACCCTGGGTTCATCCTCTCTCTTTCCTTCCAAACCAAGAGATGAATGGCTTGCTCCACCACATACTCCCCGCCATAATGTGTGGCCTCACCACAGGCCCAAAAACCACAGGGCCAATCGATGGTGGACTGGAATTTCCAAAACCTGATGAGCCAAAATAAACCATATGTCTTTAGAAGTTGATTGTCTCGGGTATGTGTTACAATAACAGAAAGTTGACACACTGTCAGAAATCCTCATGGAAACGTGGCACACCCTCGGAGGCAGTGTGCCAGTCACCTGTGGAACCATCATTAGGGTATAAACTTCACGAGGGAAAGGCAGTCTCTTGCCTTTGTTATGATTTGAACATCCCCGCCAAAACTCTCCTTGAAATTTAACCCCCAATGCAAGATAGTAAGAGGTAGAAACTTAATCTGAATATGCTATTTGGAGATGGGACCTCCAGGAGGTAGTTATGGTTAAACGAGGCTGTGAGGGAGGCTGCAATCCAATGGGGAACCTTAGCTTTATAAGAAAAGGGACCTGAGCAAGGAACTTCTGACTCACTTTGTTCTGCCTGCACTGCCTGGAACTCTGTACAGTTCCCACCAGCAAGAAGCCAGACTAACCAGCAAACTTCCCAGCCTCCAGAACTCTAAAGCAAATGAACCTTTATTCTTTATAAATAACTCAAGTCTGTGGTAACTGTCACAGCAATGGAAAACAGACTAAGACACCTACCCAATGCTGGAACAATGTCTGAGACACAGTAGGTACCCAGTACAAATGTGTTACTTAGTGAAGAAATGACAAAGAAAGAGATATTTCTGTGTAGAATAGAAGGATTAGGGATTTTTTTTTAATTCAGTCTGAACTGTGTATTATAATAGAGTTGGAATTTTAGTAGAAGGAAACTAGTCTCTTTTAAGGGTTGTTTCACCTTACAAGAGGAAAATCCCAAATCTAAACTCTAATGTATTTTAAGAATGTATTTCAAATTTGGACATACATGGTTTCTTCCCAATTGTAAAAGTTACTCTAGTTTAGTCAATGATCTTATAGCAGGATCATTTTCATTGTATTCACGTTCTTATTAAAAAAACTTTTTTTTTTTGCGGTACTGGGGATGGAACCCAGGGGCATTCTACCTCCGAGCTACACCCCAAGCCCTATTTTTTATTCTTTATTTGGAAACAGGGTCTCACTAAGTTGCGGAGGGCCTCACTAAGTAGCTGAGGCTGGCTGCGAACCTGTGATCCTCCTGTCTCAGCCTCCCAAGTACTGGGATTACAAGCGTGCGCCACCATACCTGGCTAAAAACTTTTATTTTATAACCTTGGTTTCTAATTGGTAGCACACTCCCTGAGGCAAGCCCACAGATATTTTTATTTAGATACTTAAGTGTTCAAACATTTTTTTTTAATTTAAACACTTAGCCAGGCCTGTGGCGCACAGCTGTAATCCCAGTGCTTGGGAGGCTGAGACAAGAAGGTTGCAGGTTTAAGGACAGCCTCAGCAACTTAGTGAGACCCTCAGCAACTTAGTGAGACTCTGTTTCAAAATAAAAAATAAAAAGGGCCAGGGGTTTAGCTCGGTGGTAGAATGCCCCTTGGTTTGATCCCCAGTACCATGCACACATACACACATAAAAACATTTATTGGTGAGCCAAGTATTCAGTTTAACTCAATATGCTACCTTCTATTATTGTTGTACCTGGCCTGTTTAACACATTTAAACAATCTTTCTGGTTCTTTGTATCGACCAAGAAGGTCTAAGTTATGCCATTGTTACCAATAAACCCAAAATTTCAGTGGCTTAAAACAGAGAGTTTATTTCTTGCTCATATCTCCATCAGAAGTCAGCTAGAGGCTCAACCCCCAGGCCTTGTCCTCTTTACTCCAGGAAATAGGTTGTCAGGCAAGCCTCTACTGGGAACATTTTTGGTGAATGGCAACTGCAAAAGAGTGTTTTTGTTGTTGTTGTTTTGTCTTGTCTTGTCTTGTTTCGGTGTGTGTGTGTGTGTGTGTGTGTGTGTGTGTGTGTGTTACTGGAGATTGAACCCAAGGGTATTCTACCTCTGAGCTATAACCCCAAGCCCTATTTTATTTTTATTTTGAAACAGGGCCTTACTAAGTTGCAGAGGGCCTCGCAGCCTCCCAAGAGCTGGGATTACAGGTGTGTGCCACTATGCCTGGTCCCTGGTGGCTTTTTAAGGTGTCATTGACCAAAGGCAAAAGGCAGAGAAGCATAAACCTCCTTCAAAGAGAAATTGCTTAAGAGTTAGTCTAACACAGGCTCGGAGGGATTTACATGGACTATTGAATGGATAAAAATGCATCTTATTAATTTGACAATATCGAAACCTTCCCTACCTGAAAATTAAGAAATGTGTGTGTCAGTTTCTCCACCATGTTTACGCACCACACACCTAAAGTTTAACACCCTCAAATCTTTCGTTTTCAGTTTGTTTCATTTTGGGGACTGGAGATTGGAGGCAGGAGACTTAGGCTTGAGTTCTTATTTTCAAGTAAAGGCCCCACAGGGGATTCTGGGAAGAGCCTGTAGAGCATTGTGTCCTCCTCACCATCAGGATCGTGGGCTTGGAGGCCCACTGCTTCCCAAGGGAACAGAGATTCAGACAAACAACTAAAGATCAGAACTAAAACTTCGCAACCAAGATGTAAATGATTAGTAAAAGACTCAACTGTGTTTATTAAAGTACTGGTGCATTTTCAAGTCAAGATAAGTAAGTAATTGGGTAAAGAAAAGTCTTGAGTAGCCTGGAAATCTCCATTCGTTTGCGTAAAATAAATTTAGCGCCACCGAGGCAATACGGGTATCATTACCATCGACTTCCTGGAAGATTGTGTTTAACACGAATTAGGTCTTTATCTCTTCATCTCCTGAGGTTTAGGTAAACACTCTTATCGGAGGAAGGAGAAGGAGGTCAGAGGACAGGACTGTGACATTCTTGGCCTCCTCAGACCAACTGGCTCAGAGAGAAGAGACACAGGAAGCAGCCACAGAAGCTGTTTATGATGGAATCAGCGAGACATTTGGGCACAGGCTACACTGCTTAGGTACCCAGGAGGCAAAGTAGAAAACAGAGTGATGAAGGACTATCTCCCTGTTGGGTCATCATAGCCCACAGCATGGCGCTGGCACAGTAAAGTCTGCAGAGACTTTACCTGGTGGGATTGTTGTGAATTATCCAATTCAATGGCTCTTAACCAAGAACAACCCCCTCCCACCCTAGGGACATTTGGCAGTGACTAGAGAAATTTATAGCTATCACAACTAGGGATACAGGTGCTACAGGCATCTGGTGGGTACAGATCCCAGATGCTGTTAAACATACTACAGTGCACAGGACAGCACCCCCAACAAAGAACCATCCAGCCCTGGATGTCAACAGTGCTGGGCTGAGAAACCCTGATTTAGATGAGAGCACCGAATGTAGTGCCTGGCATTCGTTAAGTGCTCCATGAACATCGATGAACCATGGGTTGATCTCCTGGTGTCCATAATGTTGTAAATAATTGGCAATTCCCTAAACTCTCCATGTATATCAAGGGTTTTCCATTATAAGACATACTTTGTGTGTGTGTGGGGGGGGATCATTCTGAGGATTGGATCCAGGGGCATTCTACCTCTGAGCTACACCCCAGCCCTATTTTATTTTTTTATTTTGAAACAGGGTCTCACTAAATTGCTGAGGATCTTGATAAGTGGCTGAGGCTGGTCTTGAACCTGTGATCCTCCTGTCTCAGCCTGCCAAGTACTAGGATTACAGGTGTATGCCCCCATGCCCAGCAAAGACATACCTCTTAAAAATAGCTTTTTTAGTATCTTGTTTCTTGAATTGGCATGAGATGTGATAATTTATGTATTTTCTCCTAAGAAGCTATTATCAAATAATGATTCATATCAGTTGATGGCATTGTGTGTGTGTGTGTGTGTGTGTGTGTGTGTGTGTGTGTGAGAGAGAGAGAGAGAGAGAGAGAGAGAGAGATTGTGGATTGAACCAGGGGCATTCTACCTCTGATATATACCCCACTCCCAGACCTATTTTATTTTTTACTTTGAAACCAGGTCTCACTAAGTTGTGGAGGACCTAAGTTGGTGAGGCTGGCTGTGAACCTGTGATCCTGCTGTCTTATCCTACTAAGTACTGGGATTACAAACGTGCACCACTATGCCCAGTTTTTTGTTTTTAATGGAGTCTTTCTTACAGCTGGGCGTGGCGTGGTGGCACATTCTTGTAATCTCAGTACTTGGGAGGCTGAGACAGGAGGATCGCAGGTTCGTGGCCAGCCTCAGCTATTTAGTAAGGCCATCTGCAACTTAGTGAGACCCTGTTTCAAAATAAAGGAATAAAATAAGGCTGGGGGTGCAGCTTGGAGGTAGAATGCCCCTGGGTTCCATCCCCAGTATAATAAATAAATTAATTAATTAATTAAAATAAAATGGAGTCTTACTATGTTGCCCAGGCTATTCTCAAAAACACTTGAACTCCAGTGTTCCTCCTACCTCAGGCTCCTATGTGTTGGGACTACAGGCATGCAACTATGCCCCTATGGCTTTTTAAACTCCTAAAAAAAGTAGTATACTGCATATGTACTCTTCTAAAATTCTAGAGTTCTATTTTCTGTAGCAGATCAGGAATTTTTTAAATATTGCCTAGAGATATGAAAAAGTAACTGGCTAATATATTATCAGTTACATAATAATTAATTGGATTTTCTTCTGTAGCTGCACTGTCAAATTCTGCACATGCTAATCTTTCTCTATAATGAATATTCAAAACAAAAATTAAATAAGAATCATTACCTTTGGTAGAAGCCTGGAGCAAGCATGTCAAGTCCTTCCTTGTAGAGATGGGAAAGTGGAGGTCCATGAAGGCTCACTAACTTAACCAACTCTATACAGCTAGTCAGTGACAGACCCAACCTTCAAGCTGAGGATCTGGAATTCCAGCTCAGGAATGACCCTTAAATATTCACAAAAGTGTGCAATCTTTACTGAAGATAAACTCAGCAAGAGGGTGTTACCTTTTACTCATCTGTGTGATTGGAAATATTCTCTATGGAATACTGCCAATAATCAGGAAGGACTGGATGGAAAACACGGCCTCTTAGCTAAAGCCCCTCCCCCTATTTTGTTCTGGTGCTCGGGATCAAACCCATGGCCTTGTGCATGCTAGGCAAGAGCTCTATCACTGGGCTAAAATGAGGAAAGGGGTTGGGATTGGGTAGGCGCCAGGGTGTAGAGTGGGCTGTGAAGCAGTTGGACACAGAGCAGATAAGGGCCCTGCAAATGAAGGATCCCTGGGAGGATCTGTGCCATAAGCAGTGTGATTACATTGTAGAAACTATAAGGAGTTGGTTTGTTAGAGTGCAGGGTGCTGGGAAGGTGGGGGAGAGATAAGACTGTTAAGTCAAGGATTTGGACACAGTATCAGTAGAACCTGGCAGGAGCCAGATGGAGTAACACACTCAGGGCAATTGAGGAGAGCTTAATCAAGGGGCTATTTACAAAGGTGTGGGCAGGATTCAGGGACACAAAGCAGGTGGGGTGTTGTACCATGTCGCTGGCAAGAGTAGGAAGCCCATTCCTTCCCTAGTTCTGAAGGGGCAACATGGAGAGCCAACGCCAAGGAACCAGAGATCTCAGAGCCGTGGCTCTGCAGGGCAGGAGCTGTGGCCGTCGGTGCAGGGCAATTGCCCACTCTTAGCAGCCTGGCTGGGAGCAGTGTGGGGAACTAATATCCCAACTTCTTTCCCCTTCATCAGTACTGGTGACTTTTGCTGGTTAAAATCAGACCGATCTTCCTGGAGAACATGTTAAGTGAGATCAGCCAGTCACAGAAAGTGAAGGGACATATATTTTCTCTAATATGCGCAAGCTAGGAAGTATAGGAATACCAGAGGGACTCCAGATAATGGAGGAGAAACCTCAGTGGAGCCAGGGAGGTGGACTAAGGGAAGGGGCGGGGGAAGACTGAGGTTCATTAATGGAAATACTACCATCGACTATGTGTACACATGTGAATACACCAGCGTCAACCTCAGTACTCTGTATTGGGAAGGGGGAAATGGGGAGGCGGGGGCACCAAGTGCTGAGCACATGTATGCCACTGTCAACGTGATCTACAGTATGATGTGAGACTAATGCACCAATAAAAGCACATTAATTAAAAAGAATCAGACTGAGAATCAAGGGGAAGGAAGCCCACCAATGCAGGTCTCCACAGGTCAGCAACCTGGAGCAAGGGAGAAAAAAGTGGAAAGTAGATCTAGAGGGACAAACAGAAGCGCCTCAGCAGAGGAAGATGGACAAACATTTGGAGGAACAAATAAACAATGCCAGAACAAGCCCTGTGGGTCCTAGGATGTCCTGGCAGGTGTGACGGTTAGGAGCTTGCTGTCCTCTAGAGGGCGCTTGAGGACTTCGCTCCTTCCACTCGCTCCAGGGAGGAGAAACTGTCAGAAGCTAAGGGTGAACTGGATTCCAGGAAAGAACCCCGGGCTGGGGGATGGAGCTTGGACCAGTAAAGGGATTGCCTCTGGAGTGGGGACTCTCCCCTTTGCGCTTAGATTCACTATGTTTTGAATTAATAACAATTAAAGTAAACAAAGCTAAGACTCAGAATTTACTGTGTGTCAAGTTCTTGACTCTGAGCACAATGCTTTGAGGTAAATACCACATATTCTAAAGAGCCTGGCAAAGCCTGGGTTTACAGCCACTAATCTAGAACCACTCTCTGCTCTGTTTTCTCAGGCTGCTGGTTTGGTCAACTGGGTCAAAGGTTGGCCTTGATTCGAGGGCCGCACCAAACCCAGGCAGCGTCCATAGAAAAGGAGACCGGAAAAGGGAGAGAGTGGCTGGTAGAATTTGACTTCGTTTAACAATTATAAGTACAGAGTAAGAGCTGAAACTTGTAAGAGCTAGCACTGCCTGAGAGGCCACCATGGCTGGCAGCTGGAGCCTCCGCCTGGTCTGTGGTAAGGTGAGGAGAATGGAGAAGGGGACATCGAGATCCCTGGCCTTGCTCTCATCCTGCCCTCTGGCCTCCTGCCAGTCTCACTACAGAGGGCAAAGAAAAGCAAAGGGAACAACAGGTTTAGTGGAATCCAGACTCCCAGGCCACAGAACACCACAGGGAAGGGCAGAGAACAGATCCTAGAATAACCATCCCAGGCCATCCTGTCGTCACTCAGCTTCCATTGTAGTCCCTTAGCTGAAAAGGAAAATAGTCTCACCAGCTACCATGTCCCTGAGAGGTCACCCTCCTCTGTCACCCTGGTCGTTAAGGCGTTCTTACCTGACGGAGCAAGCCATCTTCACTTCCATAGGATCCAGGTGCGGTGTGGTTCTGTCTTTGTCGAGTTGCTGCTGTTTCCAGTTGACCAATACTATTTGACATGTGAGTGTAATGAATCCGATGGGCTCCAGGAATAGTGTTGTCCTCATTTTGTAGCAATAATACCAATTTCTCCTTGACAGTCAAAATCAATCACACTGGCCCCTGCAGATATCCAATTTCTCTGCCCTTGATCAATGGCATGAATAGGTTGAAAGGTTCATGGAGCATTCTCATATTTCCTAGTGGAAATCTTCCTCTCCCTTTGGCACAAGGACCTCAAGCCCACTAGATGCAATGTCTCAGGAACATTGCATACTAAGGCTTATTAAGTGTAACTGAAAGAAGCTACTTGCCTATCCACTCCTGGGTTCCCAGTGCCATGTGTCCATGCCCTGTACTGGACACTGATCTGACCACCCCAAGAACAGTACCCCAACTTCACAAGATGTTGTTTCCCAGCAGGTGCCATAAGTGAGCCCTTAATAGTCGATCATTCCATGAAGCTACCTGCTTCCAGGTGGTGTAAGAGCAATGCATTCCATGATAGGAGCCTAATACCTCAGTTGTTTAACTGTGGATGAGTCCCTTGATCAGTCGCAATGGTGTGTGCTGCCATGGGGTGAATAAGGCAGTCAATCTGCCACATACGGTGGTGCTGGCAGAAACATGGGCAGGAAAGGGAAGTTACTATCCAGAAAATACAATTATTCCTATGAAGACAAATTGCCGTCCCTCCTGTAATGAAGCAGTCTAATATAATCAGCCTGGATGGCTGATGTCCCTAGGAAATGGTGTCAAATAAGGGCTCAGTATTGGCTTGTTTGAACAATGTAGGCTTGCCGCAGCGGCAATGGCTAGATCAGCTACGGGGAAAGGAAGCCCATGTCTTTGCTCATACACACACACACACACACACACACACACACATATATATATATATATATATATATATATATATACATGTATGGCCTCTGTTCTGGTTCCCACGACCTCTTTGTGCATGGGACATTTGCCCAACCATCGACATGGCCAGTGTCTTAATCTGTTTGGACTCCTGTAACAAAATACCACCAAGGTAGGATAAAAGAAATAGGTAGAAAGGAGACATCAAGAGAGAATAAGGAAATGTAACTTTAATATGGAAGCCTGTGGCAAGGCCAGTTACACCCAAGTTTCTGTTGACTATCCTCTGAGAGGAATCTATTGGTCAGACTACAGAGGTCACACAAAAGAGGAATGTCTTGGGGCACTACTTAAGAGAGCAATCTCTTCGGGCTTGGTGGCTATCCTTGAACAGTTTAAACAGAAAGGATACCTGCTAAGACAGTGAAGGGCAGAAGCTACAGGATGACTGAAACACCCTGAATCATGTGACTACAGGACTGAGGCCATTCTCTCATACCTCCTTCTGCTCCCCCCTCAGAAAAGTCCCCTATACAAAAGAGCCGAGCACTCCCAGAGGGACTTCTCTCACTTTTAGGGTGGCCCATATTTTCCCTTAAATGTGTATTTTCTACTTTCCTAATACATCTCTATGTTTCTGACTGGCAGGTGGTGAAATTCTTTTCTGCCAAGAAGCCAAGGACCCTGCCAATCCTGAGTTGAAAAATCAACGCTTTCCCCAGAATATTATTTCTCACAGTTCTGGAGGCCAGGAAGTCTCAGATCAAAGTGCTGGAAGATTCTGTGTCTGGTGATCAGGGCCCATTTTCTGGTTCATAGATGGCGCCTTCTGTATCCTCACATGGTGGAAGGGGTAAGCTCTCTGGGGCCTCTTTTTGTAAGAGCATTAATCTTCATTCATGAGGGCCCTGCCTCATGAACTAATCATGTTCCAATGACCCCCACCTCATAATACCATCGCATCGGTGATTATGGTTCAACAGATGCATTTTGAGGAGGGTAGAAGCGTTCAGAAGCTGGCAGCCAGGGAGGGAGGGTCACTGACAACCCTGGGAGAGGTCACCCTGGCTACCTCCTCACTTAACCTTCTATCTAGAAGTTGTTCTCTGGGGGACATTTGTATGGGACTCAGCCTCAAAGACTGTAGCTTTTCTTAGAAGTCCATCATATAACTTCCTTTCAGGTGATCTTGGCACCAATTTTCCAAGTCTAAGATTAGTTAACCAACCCATTATCCTCTGTCTATTAAATGTATGTACTTCAGGAAACCTCAGGTTATTTCTTATTTTATATTACATGGTCAACCAAATGTCTTGCCCAAAGTTCTGTCTACTGGGAGATTTCTCTCTGATTTGCAGGGCAACCCCATAAGGATACATCCTTAAACTAGGCAGTATCCCCTTCTCTCTTGTTAAATGGTCATAGGAAATTCCCCATGACATCAGAAGCATAGTTTGGGGGAGAGGCAGGAAGCAGTAAGAAAAATCTGAGTCATCTACTTATGCAGAGAAGTGCTGAAAATAGACCTGGGGAGGTGAGGGGATAAAGAATAACAGCTCACCCACGTATGTGCAGTTCTTTACCCTTAAGTTAAAATGAAATGATTCTTCTGCAAGCTTCTCTTACTTTGTATAGGAAAAATCCTGATAAATACAAAAGCATCACTATTATAAGCCAGTAAGGCAATAAAGAAATATCTTAGCACTTGACATATATTTCTGACAAATAGTGTATTTATTTCACAGTCCTTCCTAAATGTACTTGAGGCAAAAGTAGATATATCTAATAGTCTATGTTCAATTGATTTTTGCCAGAAAGCCCATTTTGAAATGTGAACTTCTGACAAAATCCCCTCTTTTTTTAATAAACAAGTTCCATTTTTACATTTTCTTTATCAGTGGGGGTAAAATCAGACAAATTGTATAAGATCAGTTTCATATGAGCATTACTGAAACTATTGGAATCCCAATATAGATTTAAAATGAGATGGTCTTAAACTAATCTATGGGATTAAGGGTAACATAAGCGGGGCTTTAGGGGCTGGTAATATATTTCTTTCTTTGAGTATTGGTGACATGGGTGACTTCATTTTGTGAAATTATGACAAGCTTGCATACTTATGATAGATGTAATTTTCTGTGCATATATTGTACTCCCACAAGAAGAAAGAAAATTAAATGTACTTTATTGATGGTGACCTTCCTATGAAAGTTTCCATGAACTAGAAACTAGATGAGAAACTTTCATGAAACGCTGCACAATTGGTGTATTCTTTCAGCTAATCAGGCTGTCAGAGACATTTCTGGAAGGCTTAGAACACAAGGAACTGCTTCGGATTTAGACTGTCGTATAATGGGGAGAGCAACATATCATGCAAACAAACAATTCATTTACAAAATAAAGTTTCACTAAGAAACTACAGTCAAACAGCAATAGTATAGACACTTGAGATTCCAAGAATGAGCAAAACCAGCAGAACTCTTTGTCCTGGTGGAACTGATGTCAAGTGAGACAGTCAATTAACAACAAACAGTACATTGCATGGGGTGTTAGAAGGTAATAAGGGCTATTCAGGAAAACAGAGCAAGTTGGGGAGATAAGGATTGTTGTGGGGAAGGTTGCAATTTAAAACAGGATGTTCAGTAGGCATCCCTAAGAAGGTGGTGCTGAAGCCAAGATGTGAAGGAGATATCAGCCATGTGTACAGCTGGGGAAGAACATCCAGGTAGAGATAATGGTGAGAGAAGACAGAACCTGACAAGTCCAAGGAAAAGAGACCAGTGTGATAAGGATGAAGAGTGCAAAGGGGAAAGGAGTTGATGTGAGGTCAGGGAACCAATGGAGGGAAAGGTAATTGTAGGTTCTTGTGAGATTTCAGTTTTGATTTTCAACAGAAAGGGATGTCATTGCAAGAATTTGAGCAAAGGAATGGCAAGAGCAACTTCCTGTTGGAAGGTATCTTGGCTCCATTTAGAGGCCAGACTGCAGAGGAGCAAGGGTAGCAACAGGAAGACCAGATGGGAAACTGTTGGCAATAATCCAGGGGAAAGGGATGATGGCTTGGGCCAAGCTGGTAGCAGCAGATAGGTCAATAGTACTCAAACTTTGAGTATATTGTAAAGATTGACCCAATAGGATCTGTTGAAGGACTTGATATAAGAGTTAAGGAAAGAGAGAAGTCAAGCATGACTTTGAGGTTCTGATACTAAAGTAGGGTGGAGCTGTCATCAGTTCATATGAAGAAGACTGTGGGTGGAGCAGGATTGAGGAGGAAGATTAGAAATTCAGTGCTGGGCACATTAGGTTTGAGATGTGTATCAGCCTAATGGAGAGCACAAGTAGGAAGTTAAGTATATGAATTCAGAGGTCAGGATAAATGTGTGGATGCAAATGTAAGTTTCATAATAATAAGCATAAGGATTATGCTTATAAGACTGGATGAAGCTAACAAAGAAGATGGTATAAAATAAGGAAGAGAACCAAGGCCTAAGGCATGGATCACTCCCAGAGAAGCACCCAGTAACACAGAAAGAAGGAACAGCCAGTTTTATCTGACACCACTTACTACTGTAATAATTACCTCCCAGGAAAATAAGTCCAAGGACATTTTTCCAGTTTCTTTGCCAAGTCATGATCATGAGTGATTGTACAGTACCTGGCACTTCCAAATTATTAAAAATTGTTGAATGAATTATTTAAGGACTCTGGGGACAAGCCAAAATCTCCTATGACTTGAGCTCTTATTAAAGAGACCTGGTATTCAAAATACATGTAGGCTCCCATCCCTTTGGATGGCCCAGGAATACTGGGGACCAGATATCTCAAGGTGGTTCCTATTTGAGACTGGGCTGGTTTTCACCTGATTGCTAGTTCCAAGTTTCCCACAAGTTTTCCCCAAAGTCTTCCTACCTCAGTTTGGAACTGTAGATCTGCTGCTTTAATTCATTTTCAGGGAGCTGATGCAATGCTGTGGGTTCCTCTGATTCGCCATCTTGACCCTCTTGGGACTGGGCTGGAAGTCAGTGGGCTACTCCACGCCATGCAGATGTTCCTTCTCTCTCATCAACTCTATCTGGATCAATTCTCTTTGGTCCTTACACATCTATCCTTTTGCCTCAGAGCCTCCAACTCAATGTTTCCTTAGCCTGGGTCATCTCGCCTTTGAATAGCTCAAAGCCTCCACCTAAAGTCACCCCCTCAGAGAAACCTAATATTACCATTTCAGCTCAAAGCACACTAGTCTCCTCCACTTATTGTTTTATTTATAGCACTTACTACTTCCTGCCATTATATTATATTTCTTTGGTTGGTTGGTTGGTTGGTTGGTTGGTTGTTAAACTTTGACTGTTCCACTAAAACATAAGTTCCTGACTCAAGGAAACTATTTGTTCTTTATCTGTTCCCAGTGTATGGTTCTAGAAAAAAGCCTGGTCCATAGCAGGCAACTCAATAAATGCTGGTTTATGAATGAATCTGCTCTTTCAGGTCTGGTCAAAATACCAATTAATTAAATAATTATATGGATTTCCCAGCATGCAGAAGGATTAGTGCTTAGCATAAAGTAAACGTGAAGAACAGATCATCCCCAACACACAAAAAGCCTGCAATCTGGTTGCTCTGGGTCTGGGCTTTCAGGCTGATAGCAATTTAATTCTGAGAACTCAAAAGTCTGTCTCCTGCCAAGCTTCTGAAAGGAGGGAGGGACAGTACTTTGAGTAATAACAATCATCGTTTTAGTAGAAATCCCAGGGTGTTTTCTGTGAGAGTCATCGCTGGGCAAACAAGGCAGGTTTCAAAGTAAATTTAGTTTCTCATTTGGGATGAATAGTCTGTATTTGTGTCTTATAAATTGTACCCAGCAATCCTTCTTTCCCCTTAGCCCTTAAAGAGTGGAAAAAATGGTATTTCTGACCTCACTAGGAACAGGACGGGAGTCCATCATAAAGGCACTTATAGAAAAGGGCTTGGAGAAAAACTAGATTATCAGGACTCCCAATTCAGCACCTTAGATTCCTAATTAAACTTTGACTTTGAAAATTTCCCAAAGTGTACACACACACACACACACACACACACACACACACACACACACCAGAATGAATAGATTCAGACTGAAACCAGCTAACACAGTGCCACATTGTGTAGAGGTCAATCTTTATTGTGACCTAACTCCATGAACACAGAATGTAGGACATGGAGGATATATAAGGCCATAAGAGAAAAAAATACAAAGATAAGCAATAAAAAAGGCTCTCACATCTGGTCTCCTATCTCAGTCCTCTGTTAGGAGGTAAAAGGATTTTATTTCTGTCTCAAGTGTAGGCTTAGGGAAACCCAAGTCTTGCTCTTTGTGGTGGGCTTAAGAGCAGGGGAAAGGGAAATTCCTGGCAAGCTCTGACTTGGAGATAGTACAAAACAACCTCAGTAAGTAGACTGTATTTCCTTCATCCCTGAATCCATACTAACTTGCCCAACAAAACTTTCTTTAGTCCTTTACTGATTCCAAAACTTATTTTAATTTTTTGCCTTTCACTTCTCATTTCCTTTCCCACAGATGGTACTGGGTAAAATAGAAGCCTGTAAAAGTAAAGCTTGAAAGACTTTCCTTCCTTTTTTTGGCTTTAAAATGTTTCATATGACTGCATGATAGTCCCACCTCATCCACCCACACTCACATTTTTCCTCTTCCTAGCATTAATAGGTCTAAACTTTCAGTTAGTCAGGAAATTTAGAATAAGAAACTTCAGCTATCTTTTTTTTCTTTTTGCCTCTTGAAGGCATTTTTTAAAATACTGAAGGAGTTCTGATTCCAGGTACCATGGAATAAATGTACTAACTCACTCCACCCTGTTTCTCCCACCAAATGAAGCTCTAAAACTGGGCAGAACTGTGTGGAACATCTGAAGACTTGAAGAAGTCAGTAATAGCAAGCACATTGGAGAAGATCAAAATGGTGAGTTTAGCATTTTCCCTCCTCTGGTATTCCTTGGCATGGACTCAAGGGGTGAAGCCTAACGAAGGTGCCCAGGCCTAGACAGAGGGAACCGGGAGGGGTGATTTAACTCAAAGAACAGGAAAGGAAACTCCAACACTGGGAGAGGCTGGAGAAAGCTATTCTTTTTTTTCTTTTCTTTTCTTTTCTTTTCTTTTCTTTTCTTTTCTTTTCTTTTCTTTTTTTCTTTTCTTTTCTTTTCTTTTTTTTTCCTTCTCTCTCTCTCTCTCTCTCTCTCTCTCTCTCTCCCTTCCTTTCCTTTCCTTTCCTTTCCTTTCCTTTCCTTTCCTTTCCTTCCTTTTTTCCTTCTTTCTAGTCTTTACTTTAGCAACAAAGATGTACTGCAGTGGCAAGCAGTAACCGTCACAGGCAGGAGTCAAAACTCTAAGAGAGGGATATTCCTCTCCTATTGGAGGTACGTGGCCTCAAGAGGGTGGGTAGATTCTTGTTGCCTTTTTCTCTGCCTGTGTTTTTTCACCACTTGGCATGAGATGTGGGTACAGTTGTAGAAAGTGCAGAATAGAGTAAATCTATCAGAGTTCCAACTCCCCGACCAGAAGAACAAAGAGGGGAGCCGTAGGAAATCAAAGGGTACCACAGGGATCACAGAGAGAAAGGAGTTTGGGATTGCAACTCCTTGAAGTTGTTTGTGAATTCCCGGGCTCATCCTTGATTTGTAGTTGCATGGTATGACTTTAAACCACATGGACACAGAACTGAACAGCAGGACGACTGACCACTACCCCTTAACCAGATTCTTGACTGGATATTGGCTATCATGTATGTGAGACAGATTTGAATAGGGCCACTAGGCTTTAAAAATTGGACTGACATTGGAATCATAACCTACTGATGGCTGGTTGGAACTGTAGACTGAATGTCAATTGCCTGCTAAAGCAAAAATATCGATATTCTCTATAGAACTTAAATGACTAGACTCTCAAAACATAATATCCAAAATGTCTAGAATATAATGCAAAAGTATGCAGCATACAAAGAACTAGGAAGAGCATGACTCCTGTGGGAAATGACAATCAAGAGCCACCAGCACCATGATGGTACAGAATTTGGAGTTATCTGAGAAAGACTCGCTGATGGAGCCATTGTAAAAATGCTTGATCATGGAAGGAAGCAAACTCTTATATAAATGGAATGATATAATGCCTTAGCAAAGAAATAGAAGGTATAAAGAACTGCTTCAAATGTTAGAAAACTTCAACTTAAAAAAACTCCAACAACTTAAAGATAAAAACTATGACAACTTAAAATTAAAACTCACTGAATGGGCTCATTAGCAGAAAGAAAACAACAACAATAACAACAGCAGCAAAAAGGTGAATTTGAAGATAGAACAATAGAAATTACAGAGTTTGAAAAACAAAGATAAAACATTGAAAAAAATGGAGAGATTCAGGGACCTGTAGAATCTAACCAAGAAGACTAACATTTGTGTCATCAGAGTCTCAGGAGCAGAAAGAGTGTGATATAGAAAACATATTTGAAGAATATAGCAGCTGGGAAAAAACCAAGTTTAACAGAAGTAAGATTATAGATTCAAGAAGCTCAGTAAAATCCAAAGAAGCTATTATCAACCCCAACAAATCCCTCCCAGATATATCATATTCAAACTGCTAAAAACTAAAGACAAAGTACTGAAAGAAAACAGAAAAAACAATACATTACTTAAAGGAACAATGATGTGAATGACTATAGACTTCCCATCAGAAACTATGCAAAAGAAAACGAAATTACTTTTTTTTTTTTTTTGCAGTACTGGGATTGAACCCAGGGGCATTCTACCTCCAAGCTACACCCCCAGCCTTATTTTTTTATTCTTTATTTTGAAACAGGGTCTCACTAAGTTGCGGAGGGCCTCACTAAGTAGCTGAGGCTGGCAGTGAACCCGGATCCTCCGGTCTCAGCCTCCAAAGTACTGGGATTACAAGCATGAGCAACCACGCCTGGCTATGAAATGACATTTTTAAAGTGCTAAAGGAAAACTATTAAATCAGAATTCTATAACCAGTGAATATATTCTTCAGGAAGTAAGGAGAAATAAAGGCATTCCCATATGAAGAAAACTAAGAGAATTCACTGCCAGCAGGCCTGCTAAAAGCAGTTCTTTAGACAAAAGTAAAATGACACTAGAAGGAAATTCACAGTGGTGATAATGAAGAAAGAACAAGCATGGTAAGTATCTTTCAAAACAGATTCTTCTTCTTTTATTGTATATTTAAAATATGCTTGACAGCTGAAAACAAAAATTATGACATTGTCTGATGGAGTTTTCAATAATATATATATATATATATATATATATATATATATATATATATATAATAAGTAAGACAAGCCAGGCATGGTGTCACATGCTTGTAATCCCACTACTTGGGAGGCTGAGACAGGAGAATTGCAGGTTTGTGGCCAGCCTTAGCAACTTCGTGAGGTCATCTGCAACTTAGGGAGACCCTGTTTCAAAATAAAAAAATAAAACAGAGCTGGGGATGTAGCTCAGTGGTAGAATGCCCCTTAGTTCAATCCCCAGTACTGTTAAAAAAATAATAATAATAAGTAAGACTATAACACAAAGGAAACTATAACACAGGGAAAGGAAAGGAGTCTATATGGTGGTAGGTTTCTGTATTTCACTCCAAGTAACAGTGTATTGATTCTAAGTAAATTTTGAAAAGTTAAGCCGGGCGTGGTGGTGCACGCTTGTAGTCCCAGTACTTTGGGAGGCAGAGACCGGAGGATCCGGGTTCGCGGCCAGCCTCAGCTCTCTCTCTCTCTCTCTCTCTCTCTCTCTCTCTCTCTCCTTAGTGAGGCCCTCCGCAACTTCGTGAGACCCGGTTTCAAAATAAAGTATAAAAAATAGGGCCGGGGGTGTAGCGCGGAGGTAGAACGCCCCTGCGTTCAATCCCCGGTACTGCAAAAAAATAAAAAAATAAAAAAAAAGAAAAGTTAAGCTGGGCGTGGTGGCGCACACTTGTAATCCCAGTACTTGGGAGCCTGAGATAGGAGGACTGTGGATTCGCGGCCAGCCTCAGCTACTTAGTGAGGCCCTCCACAACATAGTGAGACCCTGTTTCAAAAAAATAAAGACTAAAAAATAGGTCTAGGAGTGCAGCTCAGAAGTAGAATGCCCCTGGGTTCAATCCCCAGTACCGCAAAAAAAAAAAATTTAACTATGTGCATTGAAATTTATAAGACTCAGCCAAAGCAGTGCTCAAGGGGCATTTATAGAACTAAATATTTATATTAGAAAAAGAGAAGGTCTCCAATCATCTAAATTTGTAATTCAAGAAACTAGGAGAAAGAAAATTGAAATATACCAAAGCAATCAGAAGAAGGAAATAAAAGGGTCAAGAATACAATCAATAAATTGAAAATAGAAAACTAATAGAAAAGTCAATAAAACCAAAAACATGTTGATATATATTAAGGTTGAAAAAATACACCAATTACCAATTTCAGGTATAAAAGGGGATATCATTACAGACTCCATAGACATTAAAAGGAAAATAAGAGAATACTATGAATAACTCTACACACTTAAATCTGGCAACTTAGTCAGTGGTGGAGTGCTTGCCTAGCATGCATGAGACCCTAGGTTTGATTGCCAGCAAAGAAAGAAAGAAAGAAAGGAAGAAAGAAAGAAAGAAAGAGAGAGAGAAAGAAAGACCTCCTTCACTGGTCTTCCTAACTCTAAACTTAGAAGTAGTGGACCAATCCACAGAAAAAACAAAAACTACTAACACTTGCCCAAGATAAGACAGATAACCTAATAGTCCTATATTAAAGAAATTTAATCCCTAGATAAAACCTTCAAAAAGGAAGTTTCCAAGTGCAGGTCGTTTTACTAATAAATTCCACCCAACATGCAAAGAAGAAATAACCCTGATTCTACAAACTCTCTTCCAGAAAATATAAGAGGAAGGAAATACTGCCTAACTCATTTTAGGAACCAGTACTAATTTGATATGAAAACTAAAGACAATGAGAAAACTACAGACCAATATTCTTCATGAAAAAAATCCTCAAAGGAAGTCCAACAATATACAAGAGAAATAATATACCACACCAAGTGGAATTTATCCTGTGAGTGCAAGATGAATTCAGTGTTATCAGTCAATACAATCCACTATATTATCAGTCTTAAGGTAAAATGAACCGCACATGAATTACAGATATAAATATAAAATATATACCTCTAAGACTTTTAGAAGAAAACAGGATAAAAATCTCCATGACTTGAGGTTAAGGAAAGAACTTTGTCATGACAGTAAAAGCATGATCAATAAAAGAGACTGAAAAATTAGACTTCATCAGAAATAAAAACTTTTGCCAAGCAAAAGGTTTTATGGGAGCCTTAAAAGAAATGCTACAGACTGGAAAAAAATATTTTCAGATCACATTTCCCACCAAGGACTTTTGTCCAGGATATAGAAAGAATCCTCAAATATCAACAATAAGAAAGCAATTCAGTTTTAAAATGGATGAAAGACTTAAATAGATACTTTACCAAAGAAGATATATGGATGGGAAGTAAGCCCATGAAAAGATAGGCAACATCATCAGCCATTGGGGAAAGGCAAATTAAAACCGTACTACACATCTATTACAATGACTGAAGTAAAAAATATTGAACTATCAAATGATAGCAAAGATGCAGAACAACCGGAACACTCCTACTTTGTTAGCAGGGATGCACAAAGGTACAGGCAATTGGGGGATTAAAAAAAAAAGCTTGGCAGGTTTTAAATAAAGTTAAACATATATCTACCACCATAAACAGCAACCCCACCCCCAGGTATTTACCATAAAAAAGGAAATGAGTTTACAGAAAAAAAACCCGGTGCACAAATGTTTATATAGTGGTTCTATTCATAGTCACCCCAAATTAGAAACAACCTGAATGTCCTTCAACTAGTGAATGGATAAACAAAGTGTGACACATCTGAATAATGGAACATCCTCAACACTATAAACAACTATTGAATCGTGCAATGACTTGGATGAATCTTGAAGTCTCTGAACTGAGTGAAAGGGGCCAGGCTCAAAAGGTTAGATACCATTTATAAGAGAGTCTCTGAAACACAAAATCAAGGTGATAAGCAATAGGTAATGATTAGTGATCTATTAGGAACTAGGGCAGGAGAGGGGGGAGTGTGATGGCAAAGGAGGAGCACAGGGAGTGTTTGGGGCAATGCTGTTTTATATCTGAGCTGTGGTGGTGGTGACCTGAATTTATACACATATCAAAATTTATAGAACTGAACACACAGAAAAGGTCAATGTTACTGCATGTTAAGTTTTAAAAATAAGATTGGGGAGGGGGGAAACACAGGCAATTGCACAGATATATCAAACAGCAGAAGACTATTGCTTGGCTCAATTTTCCTCTCCCATTTATCTGAGGTCCAGAGCAGTGTAGGCAATGTCCTTTCAGATTTAGTGCTCTGCATGTTTGTGCATTCCCGACTCCCATCAAAGCAGGCATGAAACTTGAATCACCAAGTGCAGATCTGGAACAGATAGCTGGGGGAGAGGACAGGCTATCAGAAAGTTAATGACTTGGCGGCTTGCCATGGCTTAAAGGAACAAGGAGGATATTCAAACCTTAATGGAAGTATTCAGTCCACAAGACAAGGAGACATGCTTTAGTTTTAATCAGCGTTTTCCTGCATTAGGTTCCAAGTCAGCAAATGACCAACTTCAAGTTCTTAAGCTTACAGGAAAGAGAAACCATTACCTGTCCATGTTCGTCAAGACAGAATTCTCTATACACAACAGAACTGTGCTATCAAAAACCAAAGTAAGATTATACGCGTGTTCATTCTTATTGTTATTTTTATACTTTTGTTGGTGCATTATAATTGTACATCATAGTGAGATTCAAAATTATACAAATGTATGTGTACCTAACACTTGTTGTATTTCCCTCGGCACCCCTACCCCGACTCCCCTCCCTCCCTATACACTTAGTGAGATTGGTAATGATACCTTCTTGTATGGGCGTGGTATTACTGGAACTGTTTCCTTCCTCAATCTCCTTTTTCCCCTCCCCTCTTCCCACCCCAAGTCCCCTTCCTCTATTCTTTTGGTCTCTCTCTCTCTCTCTCTCCATTTATCTAAAGTCCCCTTTTGTCCTATTTTCTCACTAGCTTCCACATATGAGAGAAAACTTACAACCTATGAGTTTCTGAGATTGGCTGATTTCATGTAGCTTAATATTCTTTAGTTTCCTCCATTGTCCTGCAAATGACATAATTTTGTCCTTCTTTATGGCTGAGTAAAAATCCATTGTGTGTATATACCATATTTTCTTTATCCATTCATCTGTTGATGGACACCTAGGTTGGTTCCATAATTTGGCTATTGTGAATTGTGCTGCTATAAACATGGGTATGCTTGCCAGAAAAAAACATAGAACCAATTTTCCAACGTATAGGCAATGGTAGAGACTGCCTCAATAAGCTCCCTAAAGCTCAGGAAATAAAACCTAGAATTAATAAATGGGATGGCATTAAACTAAAAAGCTTCTGCTCAGCGAAAGAAACAATTAAGAGTCTGAAGAGAGAACCTACAGAATGAGAGAAAATCTTTGCCAGCTACTCCTCTGATAGAGGACTAATGTCTAGAATATATAAATACCTTAATTTTTATTTTTTGCTAAAGATCTCTGAGGACCTATCTGCCTTCTACATACTGGTTTCCAGCACCCAGTACATAATAGATGTTGAGTTAGTGCCTATGAGATTAAATTGGATATTACAAGTTAGCTTTCACTAGCTAGGATTATTTTTGAGATCTTTAGTTCTGGATTAGCAGTCATAGTAAAAATAAAAGGAAGATACCTAGTAGAAAAAAAGAGAAAGAGAAAGAGAGAGAGAGTGTATGTGTGTTGGTGAAATCCTTTTGGGTGTCAGAATATTATATTCCAGAGCAGAAACGGGAGGCCTCAACTGGAATCCGGCCAGCGTTCAGGAGAACTGGCTTTGACGGCAGCCTGGGAACCAGCTCTCCAGCGCTCACAGGGGAGATGGCTCAGGACAGCACAGGCAGGTTGAGACTAGCAAACCACCCAGGCCACGTGGAGCAGAGGAGGTATCTTTTGACAGTATCCAGAGCAACCAGGGAACTTGCTTTCGCTTGGCTTGGTTAGTTTTCCAGCTACCTCAGGAAAAGCAGGAGTGCTTTTTAAGACTACACACATATAACTTCGGAACACGACTTAGGAACTGGAGCAACACCAGTTGGGGTGGCCATGTCTTCGACCGTCTGTCTGCTGGGTTCAGCTATTCGCTTCTTTCTCCTCTCTGTACCCAGCAGCTTCTTCCACTTACACATTTGCTCCCATTCCCAGTACTAACAGGCAGATCCTTATAATTTTTCTAGTTCCAATAGAACTGGGAGCTGGGCATGGTGATGCATGCCTGTAATGCAGTACTTAGAGGCTGAGACAGGAGGATCGCAGGTTCAAGGACAGCATCAGCAACTTAGTGAGGCTCTCAGCAACTTAGCAAGACCTTGTTTCCAAATAAAAAATAAAATAGAGTGTGTGTGTGGGGGGGTGTAGCTTGGAGGTAAAATGCCCCTGGGTTCAACCCACAGTACCACAAAAAATAAAAATAAAAAAATAAAAAGAGTGACCGTAAGCCTCAGCTTTCGCAGTTGGCCTGGCACCCTTGCATCCTACACAGAGATGGAAAGTCGCTCTCCTGACATTTGAGGAGCCTGTGCTGTGCATGTCTTGGGGGAGATAGGGTGTGTTGACTAAGAGCCTGAGTTTAAGATGTCTGATCCCAGCTCAGTCACTTGCTTTGTGATTTTGAATAAACGACCTCATCCTCTGAGCTTCAGTTTCCTTAGTTATAAAACGAGGATAATTAGCTCTTAGGTTGTCAGAAACAGAATTCCAGTCTTGTTACTCCAGCTATCTAATACCCCGTATTGCTTCCCATTGCTGGGAATAGAAGACCCAAGTCCTTGCGATGCCGATGACATCTGTGCCCTTCTCCCCTGCCTGGCTCTGCTGCAGCCCCAGGGCTCTCTGGGCTCTTCCTTGTGTATTCCAGGCACGTTCCTACCGACCTTTGTGCCACTGTACCTCCTTCCCAGAAACTCTCCACCCCAAGCATTTTAAGATGCACTCCACAATCTCTTCTGTGCCTACGCTGAAAGGCAGCGATCTCCCCAAAGTCCTCCATGCCTGGCTCCCTCTCCTTCCTGCAGTCGCGATTTCCCCGTGCCTGGCTGCACTTCTCCATAGCACATAGCCCTTCCTCGCACAGTGCATAATTCATTATTGATCTTGTTCGCATTCTCTCTCCCACAGTAGAATAGAAGTCCCACAGAATGGGAGTAGTGTGTTTCCTTCGTGAGTCATCTCCAGTACCTAAGAGAGAGGAGGCACAGAGTGCATGCGCAGGAGAGAGCTCGGAGTGAATGAATCAGCTCCCCTCTGGCTTCCTTCCTTCCGCTGCAACCCTAACTTCTGATGACTACCCCAATTGCCCTCTTACTCCTTGTTTTTACTTGTTTGTTTCTTCAGTGATCCATTAGAAGTCTGGTCTGCACCGGGGCACTGGAGATAGAGCAGTGAACAGAACTAAGTGCTGTGTGCACCTATGTCCCTATCATTCTGAAGTACATTATGATGTGAGACTATACTGCACCAATAACAGTATAAAAATAAATAAATATGCCAGGCGTGGTGGCACACACTTGTAATCCCAGTACTTAGGAGACTGAGACAGGAGGATCGCCGGTTCGCACCAGCATCAGCAAGTACTGAGACTTTCATTAACCTAGTGAGACCCTGTTTCAAAACAAAAATAAAGTAGGGCTGGGGGTGTAGCTCAGAGGTAGGATGCCCCTGGGTTTAATCTCTAGTCCAAGTAAATAAATAAATTAATGTAATTTGACATCATGAAAAAATCTGTAAGCAGATTAGAAAGACACTGTAATGTCAGGAGCCACCATTCATTAATGAGAGTATCAAGCAGGGCGAGGTAGGAACAGTGCCTTTGGGGTAGGAGTCTGGAGGGGGTGAGCACATGGCTATGGGAAAAGGTATTCCTGACAAGAGAACAGCCAGGGCAAAAGTCCAGCAGCAGCAGGGTGATTGGCATGCCAGGCCAATCTTGTGATGTACAATCTAGGCCTTTGCCACACCTAGACCCAATCCACCCAGCCCTGCTGGAGGAGCTCAGGGCGCCTGGCCCACTGTGGCTCTGTAGGTCTATTGTCTCAACTGTCTGACACATTCTCAGGCTTCCCCGTTGTTCTGAACTCTCTCTCCCACCCACCGGGGAAGTTATTGCAAACGTTCACACCTCAAACCAAAAATAATAAGAATAAGCGCAACAACTAAAACTAAAGATGTACAAGAAAACTACAGCAGCACTTTCTATGGCCCCGGCAACATGTTAAGTGGGATTTCTCATCCTTTTCTCATACATATATCTTGTTTAATCCTCACCTCAAATGTATACATTAGAAACTGTAATTTTATAGATTAGAAGATGGAAGCTTGGAGGAGTTAAGCAACTTGACCACAGACCCAGCTAGAAACTGGTGGAGTTGAAGTTCAGACCTGAGAAGGGGCTGGACTGACCTAATTCTAACCACACCCCTAAATGTCCTACCTCACCTCAACCCCATCGACTTCACTAGCTAGCTCAGAAAACTGAGAGTACGAAGGTGGTGAAGCACAGAAGCCCTCAAATGACTGACCACATCACCGACCAAATTCCATCAAATCTTAGAGACTACTGAATACGAGAAACACCATTATTTTGTGTAATCTTAAGGGAAAAAATGCTGCAATTAAAATGATAAAACCATGCTAAGGGCATTCTTATATGAGATATTTTGAGGTGAAAATAAACTGTGCTCAAACACTGATGATTTGAAATTGGGTGTGCCCCTACCCATCAATATCTTTCCTTCCTCTGACGAAAGATGAGATGTCCTTCCTTAAGACTAACACCTCGTCCCAAGTTCTTTAATTCTTTTTCTTCTTTGACTTTTTTTTACATTGATTTCCCCTTTTCTTCAGTATTTTCTTATTTTTTTAAGTTTTGATGAAGATGCTTAAATTATACATATCAATGGGGTTCATTGTGATATTTCAACACATGCATATAGCATGCCCTAATCAAGCCCAGCTTCCCTTTATCTACCCTTCCCACACCCTTCCCACACCCCTCCCAACCCCTAATAATCCCTCTTCTACTTTTAGGTCATGATTTCTCTCTCTCTCTCCCTCCCTCCCTCCCTCTTTAGTTTCCACATATTCACATATGAGAGAGAACATACTGTACTTGACTTTCTGTGTCTATCTTATATCACTTAACATATTGTTCTCCAGTTCCGTTTGCAGTAAAATGACAGAATCCCATTATTCTTCATGGCCAAATAATTTTCCACTGTAGATATTTTCTTTATTGATTCATCTGCTTATGGGATGGATATCAGGCTGATTCCATATCTTAGCTATTGTGAATAGTACCACAATAAACATGGGTGTACAGGTACCTTTGGTATGTTGATTTCATTTTCTTTGGATATATACCCAGGAGTGGGATAGCTAGATCGTATGGTAGATATATTTTTAGTTTTCTGAGGAACCTCCATACTGTTTTCCATAAACGTTGTACTAATTTACATCCACCAACAATGTATAAAAGTTTGTTTTTCTCTACATCCTCACCAGCATTTGTTATTATTATTTTTTATAATAGCCATTCTAATTTCTCTCTAATATTTTTAACTCTACCTTTGTTAGACTAACAGCATCTTTAGGGCTCTTTCATCCTGAAAATCGTGTGCTTGACATACCTTGTCATTCTCTGACTGTTATTCCATTTTTATTTTTCCCTTCTTATTTCTCATTCCTTCCTGTCTTATATTTATGATGAGCTATATAAAGGCTATCACAGAGATATCAGATATGTCCTAATCATAAAGCCTAATATTTATGTAGAGTATCTTTGTTGTGGATATATATTGTGGTAGCTTCTGCCCAGCAAACCTCCTGATGGTAACTGATCTTCCCCCACATCATCCCATAGAAATACTGTCTAGTGTATGTGGTTCAGGAGGACTGACTGTCCCAATCCCTTCTTCAGGAGTCGGCACATGATCCAGGCCTGGCCGAATTCTACATCAAGGTTGGTACTGGTCTCTGGTTGAAACACAAGGGATACACCACCTAGGGCCAATTAGAATCCTGTTCTGAGCTTCTCTCTGGGAGTCCTCAGAAAAGAGGAAAGATGCCTTATTTCTGCTAAGATTGTTCTTACACTGCTAATGAACATCTTTTCCACTTTGTAGAAATACCTAAGAAATGGACAAAGGTATGTATCCCCGACATCATGACCTAAATTCGAAGATGCCTAGAACTAGAGTATACCTAGACCAACCTTCCTTCCTCCCTCCCTTCCTTTCCTTTCCTTTCCCTTCCTTTCCTTTCCTTTCCTTTCCTTTCCTTTCCTTTCCTTTCCTTTCCTTTCCTTTCCTTTCCTTTCCTTCTTACCATGAGAGATTGAACTCCCAGTCACTCTCCCACTGCGCTACATCCCCAGCCCTTTTCCACATTTATTTCTAAGTTGCCTGGGATGGCCTTGAATTTGTGATCCTCCTGCCTCAGCCTCCCAAGTATCTCCTGCCTCAGCCTCCCAAGTATCTCCTGCCTCAGCCTCCCAAGTGTCTCCTGCCTCAGCCTCCCAAGTAGCTAGGATAACAGGCATGAGCCACTGCACCCTCTCCTCCTAGACTTTTCAAGCACATGAGCTAATCAATTTCTATTTTGTCTATGCTGTCTGACTAGTGTTTCTGTCACTTGCAATCAATAGTGTCAATACAGCCTTACGGTTTTAATTTTATACCACCCATTAGTTGGTCATAATTATTGACTGTAGACTCTTCAAAGATGACCAGAATAAATGATTGGTCAGGTAAAACTTAAAACGTGGGGAAGTCAAGAACTGGTATTTATAGAGTTTTGAAGTTTAGACTCAAGTGGTTGAAGGGGAACCTGAGACCAGGCAAAATTCTTTATATAATAACTTAGGAATAATGAACGGAGTGAGGGGAGAGTCATGAAGCAAATCTTGGTAAGCAAACAGCTGTTTGATAAGCCAGTTACGTGATCTATTGTCCTGAGAAATCAGCCATTTGAGCAGCTAAAGTTTAGCTAAATTGATTTTGAGGAAGATCCTAAAGCAAACAATAATGGTATTTATGGTATATATCCTGACCTCCCGGGGCAAGAACTACTGGTACACCTAGTGAAGTCAGGTTAATGTGGGTGGCCTTGGCTAAGGGATGTGGACGCAGGCAGCCTCAATTCTCATGATACATCTGTGTTGATGTCGCCCCTTTCCAGAGCACTTTTGACACACCTTCACATCTGCTTGATGTTCACCTCTGCCCATCGTCTGTTTTGCTCACCATTTTATTCCCTGTATGGATCTACTAATATTTGCTCTATGAATGAGACCTTGAACAATAACCCGATGGATGGATGGGGGAAGAAATCAGAGATCACTTTGTTTTCAGTCTTGAATTAGAGCAGCTCCAGGAATGAGCATTGGGAGAACACATTTAGAAGGGAAAGATGAAAAAAAATCCACTTTGGGGAAACTGAGTTTTACTTCCATCAGGAAACACATATCTGGACTCAGGAGAGATCAAATCTAGGGCAACAGATGCAAACTTTGTAAATTTTGTTTGTTAGGAATGGCTTAAAAAATCAAAGCAATGTGGAGCTGTCAGATGGCTATCATTTTGCATTAGTTAGCTTGGGTTGCCATAAAAACACGATAGACAGGGTAGCTTAAACCACAGAGATTTCTTACTGTTCTTGCAGTTAGAAGTCCAAGGTCAAGGTGCTGGAAAATTCGCTTTCCGGTGAAGGCTCTGCTGTTGGTTTGAAGGCAGCTACCATCTCGCTTTGTCCTTACACAGCCTTTCCTTTGTGTACACACAGAGAAAGGACTCTCTCATATCTCTTTCTCTTCTCATATGGACACCTGTCCTACTGAATTAGGGTCCCACCCTTATGATCTCATTTAACCTTAATTACCTCCTTGAAGGCCTTGTCCTTAAATATACTCACACTGGGGTCTAGGACTTCAACATAGGAATTTGAGAAAGACACAATTCAGTCCAGAACACATTGCTCCAAATATGACATTATCAGGGGAAAAAAAATCTCAAAAATCCATTTACATCAAAAATCCTCCTCCACTTGTCTAGGGTAAGACTTATTAAGTGTACTAGGTTGTAGAGATGATACTAAATACACAGGCAGCACCTTCTGTGTGCCAATCACTCTTCTAAGTGTTTTACCTTCATTAACTCATTAAACCTCATCATAGCTCTATGAGGTAAGCGCTATAATCATCTCCATTTATAGATAAGGGATGTAAAACACTCAGGTAAAACTGCTTGCAACTACATGGAATAAGACTGGCTACACCATCACAACTTTGCTGTTCTGGAAAGTTCTTGCCCAAGAAGATAAAGTTGCAAAATGTTCATTCCAACAACCTGAAAATGCATTTGTTTGAACAATTGGGCAACCGGATTGCTTTTCAAAGGGCTGTTTACTCGTCAAGATTCAGTTCAAAACCCATGCCTGACTAAGTTCACCAATTCTAAATGATTATACCACAAACTTGGCCCAGCCCAAATCAGTCTCCCACACTGAAAATTCCACCTCAAAGCAGACTCTCTAAACTTATAAAGTTTTTTTTTTGCAGTATTGGGGACTGAACTCAGGGGTATTCTACCTTCAAGCTACACCCCCAGCCCTATTTTTTATTCTTTATTTTGAAACAGGGTCTCACTAAGTTGCGGAGGGCCTCACTAAGTAGCTGAGGCTGGCCGTGAACCTGCGATCCTCCTGTCTCAGCCTCCCAAGTACTGGGATTACAAGTGTGCGCCACCATGCCCAGCTTAAACTTATAAATTTCTACCTTTGAAGTCCTTCTTTTTAGATACGACTAAGATTTTGCCAAGGTGACCTTCTCCCTTATTGCATGTGACCAATTGACTTGGTTTTGCTTGACCGGCTGGTGATTCAGGTGGTCTTTTCCGGGAGTGAGCAGCAGGTAACAGAACCAAGAGATCAATGCCTCGCGCCCAATGCTTTGCTACATGGTCACTAGCTTCATGCGGAGAACGAAGAGGCCAGGATTTACTGTCCAAATGAACATGGAACTCCTGTGGGAGAAGAAAATTAAGTTTTAGGAAAATTAAAACATTCTCTCTTTGTTTTTCACAGAACTCAGCATAGTGCTGAACTGAATTGAATATGAGCCTAGACTAAGGACAGAAGCAAGATACTTTAACTGATTATAGCCAAAAGCTGCATCCAAACTGGCCAGGTGAGAATGATGATGAGGGTGGGGAAGTTCCTGAGGTTCTATCAGGCAGAGATTAAGAGCACTGGTTTTAGTCAGAATACTGTAATGATGCATACGTACCCATGTTGATAGCAGCACAATTCACGATAGCCAAATTATGGAACCAACCTAGGTATCTGTCAACAGATGAATGGATGAAGAAAATGTGCTATATACACACATGGAGTTTTACTCAGCCATAAAGAAGAACAGCATTATGTCATTTTGCAGGAAAATGTATAGAACTAAAAAATATTATTATTATTTTTTGCAGTACTGGGGGTTGAACCCAGGGGCATTCTACCTCCAAGCTACACCCCCAGCCCTATTTTTTATTCTTTATTTGGAAACAGAGTCTCACTAAGTTGTGGAGGGCCTCACTAAGTAGCTGAGACTGGCCACGAACCTGGATCCTCCGGTCTCAGCCTCCCAAGTACTGGGATTACAAGTGTGCGCCACCACGCCTAGCTCTAAAAAATATTATGAGATCAGCCAGTTTCAGAAAATCAAGGGTCCTATGTTTTCTTTCATATGTGAAACCTAGAGAGAAAATAGGAAACATAAGGGACTTTAAATGAGGAGAGAGACCAGTAGAATAGTGGAAGGGGATTGGGGGAGGGAAGTGGGGAGGGGAAAAAAAGAGAACTAAGGAAGGAAACAGTTCAAGTAATGCTATGTCCTATATGAAGGTATCACTACCAATTTCACTAACATGTACCGGAAGGGAGGAGAAGGGAGTGGGGTGGGATCTGGAGGGAATCACATCTATTGCTGTGTGAATGTATGTTTGTATCACTTTAAACCTCACTATAATGTATAATTATAATGCACTATTAAAAGCATAAAATATGAACATATACAAATAAATGAATAAACCTAAAAGAAAAAGCATTGGTTTTTTATTCAGAAATGGGTTTAAGTACTGGCCTCACCATTTGTTAGTGATTTGACTTTGGGCAATTAACTTTCCTGAGCCTTTGTAACTCACCTGAAAAATGAGAGTAATGTTAATACCAACATTTTAGAGTTAAGATGAGGACCAAATGGGACAGTGCAGGCCAAGAATTTGTCATGGTGTCATTGTGGTATTAATTATATTACTATAATTAGCTGTAGGATTCTAGAGGTAGGGAGGAGGGAAAATACGATCAGTGGTATACTTAAAGGGGATTAGAGAATTCAAAAAGAAAAACTAAAATAATTCTTTTTTCTGTTTTTTTTTTTTTTTTTTTTT